>PVJI01009503.1:0-65149 GCA_004026765.1 Micronycteris hirsuta
GGAATGCAGACTGGTGCAGCCACTGTGGAAAACAGTATGGAATTTCCTCAAAAAACTAAAAATGGAACTGCCTTTCGACCCAGCCATTCCACTACTGGGATTATACCCTAAGAATCCTGAAACACCAATTCAAAAGAACCTATGCATTCCAATGTTCATAGCAGCACAATTCACAATAGCCAAGTGCTGGAAACAACCTCAGTGCCCATCTACAAATGAGTGGATCAAGAAACTATGGTACATTTACACAATGGAATTCTATGCAGCAGAGAGAAAGAAGGAGCTTATACCCTTTGCAACAGCATGGATGGAACTGGAGAGCATTATGCTAAGTGAAATAAGCCAGGCAGTGAGGGACAAATACCATATGATCTCACCTTTAACCAGAACATAATCAGCAAAAGCAAAAAGCAAGAAAAACATAACCAGAGACACTGAAATTAAGAACAATCTAACAATATCCAGAGGGAGAGGGGAGGGGAAAATGGTGAAAGGGGTTTTCAGGAACCACTATAGAGGACACAGGGACAGAACCAAGGGGAAGGAGGGAGGCAGGGAAGGGAGGTGGGGTTGGAGGGGGAGGGGAAGGGGAGGGGAGAGGATACAGACAAGTGTAATTGAAAAACAATAAAGTAATTATTTAAAAAAAAGAAAAGATAGATATATTCCAAAAAATAATGAAATTCTATTAAGCCATATAAAAAATCCTACCATTTGTGAAAACATGGATGGACCCTGAGTTCATTATGCTAAGTGAAATAAGTCAGACAAAGACAAATACTGTATCATCTCACTTAGATGTTAGATATAATAATAATAATAATAATACTTAATTTAAAAACTCAAATAAAGATTGGTTGTTTCCAGACTGGCAGAGTCAGAGGCAAAGTGGGTGAAAGGGTCAAAATGTACAAACTCTCAGTTATAAAATAAATAAGTACAGCATTTAACTATAGTTAATAATATTGTATAGATACCATTATTGTAAAAGAGTAACTAAAAATAGTAGATTAACTGTTCTCATCACAAAAGAAAATATGTAACTATGTATGGTAATGTACTTTTACAAAAATTATTGTGGTAATCATTTTACATTATATACATATATTGAATTGTTATATTATACACCTGAAACTAATAATGTCATGACATTTATGTCTCAATAAAAAATTAAAAGGTTAACCCTGGCTGGTGTAGCTCAGTGGATTGAGCACGGGCTGGGAACCGAAGAGTCCCGGTTCGATTTCCAGTCAGGGCACATGCCTGGGTTGCAGGCTGGGTCCCCAGTGGGGGCCACGTGAGGCAACCACACATTGCTGTTTCTCTCCTTCTCTTTCTCCCTCCCTTCCTCTCGCTCTAAAAAAAATAAAATAAAAATAAAATCTTAAAAAAATATTAAAAAAATTAAAAGGTTGTTTAGCTGTTTCTTATTTTTCTTGCAAGGAAATATTTAATATTATTTATCTAAATAATTGTAATAGTGAATGTTAGTAAAAGAGGTTGTTATTAAATGATATAATTTTTTCATATTGTTTTATCAATGAAAGTTTTGTTGATAAGAATTATGTATAGAAATATCTATATGTACATTAAAATTATGTACATATTTCGTATCTTTAAATACATAGAGATAATAAAAGATAATAAATATATTTTGGACAATTATAATAATATAGACTAAATGTATAATGAATGATTTCAAATTAATACCTGATGACTGATGGTTAGGTAAAGTGAAAAAATGAACATAAGTTCTTGTAGTTTAATGTGCTAAATCTGGATTAGATTAATTTTTCTAATAGAGAAAATGAGTTAAACGATTAATATGATAATAAAATAGTATTATGTTCTGAGCATAATAAATACTAAAATAAACAATGCAATTTATTTTATGAATCCTTAATTTTGCTTGGACAGTTATTTACAAAAATATAAATATACAATAGATTTAGCATTTAATGCAATATTCTTAAAATGATTTTGTAGAAATCATCAAATCATCACTTTTCACAGTGAGGTTATTGCAATTATATAAAGTTTCAAAGTATTTTAGTACACAAAGAAACATGATATACATCATTTATTATAAAAAATACTTGGCTGGATATACACTATGTTACGTTACCAAGTAAAATAACCACAATTCAATATGAAGCATGTCAGAAATGTCTGATTACAATCATAAGGGGTGGGGGATTTGGTAAAGTATTAATATGGGTGAATAATGCTTTATAAATAAGGAAAATGAAACATAGAATATCACATCATGTATTAATATAGGGAACCAATTAAAAAATCTTACAATGTCTTTTTCTTTGGGGCAAATTAAGTATGTGTTAAAACTCATATATTTAAAAGGTAGAATGAATTAAATACATTTCATCATTTTAATGTAAATTTATGTTTGCATCTCTTTAATTTCCCTAGAAATATCTCTCAATGTATTCATTATAGGCAAATTTATTATCAATGTGAAATTTTTGAATAGCAGTAGGTTGTGCATATAAAGTAGGACAACTTTATTTAAATTTGGAACTATGGTTTAATTAGAAATGCAAAAATATCACAGAAATTGTGGATATTCAGTACACAGTGTTTTTAATAAGCAAAGTTAGTTATGCATGTTTTAGTCATTCTTTGCTATGCTTTTAAGAATTTTTATGTATAAGCTCCCTATTTTCTATCTAAAGTTGTAGGATGGAAACAAGATTCTAAAATGACAAATTTCTTTTAAATTCTTTGATCAGGATAGAAGTCTAAGTAATCAATGACCTAAATAAAGATTAACTTTCAATTCATTCCTGACTTTGAGTTGGTAGTAAAAGAACATTTAACCATTGTTAATTGTAATAAAGAAAGTCACCAGAAATCCTTAGCAATATGTTATAGTATGTAAACATTCAAGAAAATATGTAAATATACAATCAAACATAAAGATATACATGCATACTTTCAGAAAGATATATATACCTTTGTAAGAGATCCGTTTATAAGTCATTTAAAATTATTTTATTAATGTGACACATTACATTGTTTTTGTTTTGAATACCTAAATTATTTTAAGAACATTTTATTGATTATGCTATTAACGTTTTCCCATTTTTTCTCCCTTTTATAACCCTCCACCTTGCACTCCCCTCCCTCCAGCATTCCCTACCCCCCACTTAGTTCATGTCCATGGGTCATACATATAAGTTCTTTGGCTTCTCCATTTCCCATACTATTCTTAACCTCTCCCTGTCTATTTTATGCCTACCAATTATGCTTCTTATTCCCTGTACCTTTTCCTCCATTCTCCTTCTCCTCTTCCCCAATTATACCCCCCTATGTGATCTCCATTTCTGTGATTCTGTTCCTGTTCTAGTTGTGTTCTGTTTTCATTTTTTAGGGTCAGGTGTTGAAAGTTGTGAATTTGTTGTCATTTTACTATTTATAGTTTTTTTTATATTTTTCTTTGATAAGTCCCTTTAACATTTCATATAATAAGGGCTTGACTATCAGCTGATTTCTCAAAAGAAACCCCACAGGCAAGAAGGGGCTGGAAAAAAGGATTGGAAGTCATGAAAGGCAAGGAGCCAAGTCCAAGATTACTCTCCAGCAAAGCTATCTTTTAGAGTGGAAGGGCAGATAAAGTGCTTCCCAGATAAGGCAAAGTTAAAGGAGTGCATCATCTCCAAACCTTTATTATATAAATTACTTTAAGTTACTTAATTTTGCTAGTTTGGTTTATCCCATAGAAATGCTTCTTGTTTTTCTTCTAGTCCATGAAAACTTTGTAGATCAATTTCTATTTTTCCTTGATACAATGTATCTCATTCCTTTGCCTCTGATCCTGTCACCAGACTGGTTCAGCGCTGGGCTGATCATGCTCTGGCATAATTGGGGACCTCCAGGCTCTTGAATCATGCAGGAAATAATTCAAGAATGAGTGTGAGTCGAAGTAAGTGTGAAAGTAAGTTTTATTCAGATAGAATCAAAGAAGCTAGTTAGGTCATATCACTGGAACAGTAGAAGTCCATGTCCGAGTGGATACCGGTGAACTCAGGAGTGAATTGCACCCCAGGTCAGTCAGTTCCTGGGATTTCATGTTTCTGAGTGTGAGTTGTTTCTGAACTATGTGGTATCAATTCTGACTCTGCCTTCTTTTTGGGAAAGGGTATTACTCCTAATATGGTCCTTTCCAGAAGTGTCATGGTGTTTCTCTCCCCTTGGCTCCCCCTTCTACTTGTGGTGCCAATTTTCATTAAGATGTTATAGTGAGTTTTGGGGTCAGTCTCTGGTCAATTTTCCTCCATCTTGGATTGATCTGGTTTTAGCCAGTCCTTGTTGACTTCTGCAACCACCTCAGGAGTTCCCGACCATAAACTGCTTCCCCTTGATCGTGAGTGGATGTGGGGACTCTGATGAGAGGATCTAACAGCTTATGGGCCAGAGACATTCACTCCTACTTCCTCATTCCACTTGTCAGGAGTTTTCCCTACCTTCTGTCCATCTTGTCACAATCATTTCCATAGTTTCTAGGTGACATGAACCCCCATATAATACACATTCTTTTACAAAACAATGTCTAAACTTCAAGAGCAGGTCCACACTAGGAGTTAATTTAGGGCAGGATTTTCTTAGACAAAAATGAATCATTCATTCAAACTTTTTTTAGAATCTGAGATGTGTCAGGAGATCAAAATTCTTATGAAATATCACTAATTGTTAATACCAACTACCATTTCATGACATTTCACAAATTGAAGACAAGACTAGAGAACCAGAAAGAAAAAAGAAAAAAAAAAAAAAACATTTACATCCCTAGCAGTAAAAAACTTGCAATTCCTTCCAACCTGCTTATTTTTCCACAATTTAGTAAAGAATCAACAAGTGCCTTAATTTTTTTCTTGAAATAAGTATATACTCTGAAACATTTATTCACACAAATTGTTTTTATTTATTTACTTATTTATTGTTTACCCTTACTAGAGTACAATTTTTCATTACTTTTAGAGAGAAAGAAAGGGAGAGAGAAAGAGAGAGAGAAACATCAGTTTGTTTTCTCCCATGTGTATCTTGACAGGGGATCGAACACACTGTCTAGGTATGTGCTCTGCCTGAGGACTCACCCTGAAACCTTACCATATATGGTTGTGTGTACGGTGAACTTGCAACATTACAACACTCCGAGCCACACCAGCCAGACCAGCCACACCAGCCAGAGCCAGATTGTTTTATTTTAAAAGGAATTTCAAGCATAAATTTTTATAATTCTTGGCAATTTTAAAGTCCTGACATATTTTCAAATGTTATTCCTCTTCTAAAACTCTTTTTACTGTATTTTGTATATCTAATATCTTTGATTTACACATAATTTTATACTGTTAAATGTATCTATTACAATAGCAAAATTCACTAAATTTTGTTTAAGAGGTACAATATGCATGTATAAAGTTTAAAAAAATGACACTTAATAAACAGCTCCTCTGAAATATAGTTCAAAAATTCAAGGTTTTTGCTACTAATGTAACAGGATGTGGGCTGGGAGGCCCCAGGTCCCCCAAAGGGGGTTTTGTAGTGAGGTCCAGAACTTGGGGTGTCTGGGAATATAGGATACCCCCATAGGCCTAGCTCAGGGAAGGGAGATGTGGAGCAGGGCTGTTGAGAGTTATTTTGCATATCAGTAACAGCAGACTAGCTTCCAGCCTGAATGGAGCCAGAAAGGGGTGCATAACGTTGCCCCATGATGTAACTAGCAGGCAGCTCCCTTGGTTAAAGCACCTGTGTGAGAGCTTGGGGATGGTTACCTCCATGCCAGAGGGCCACACCTGCCCAGACTAACTATGCCAGATAAGAAAGGCAGAAAAATTCGGGAATGCTGGCAGGTGTAGCCAATTGTGGGAGGAGTCAGAAATGAGGTTATGGGGGAGGCTCCAGGTTGGGATTTAAACTAAAGGCAGGCTGCCACGAGGGATGAGAGGACAATGTGAGACCAAGCGGGAAAGAAATGGGTGAAAGGAATCTCGCTGGTGGGCCATGAGGAGGTGCTACTTGGTTTTGGATTAAGAACTGGAGATTATGGTGGTGACACAGCTGACAGTGCTGGGGACCGCAGGAGACCTGCCCAGCTGAGCATGGATTACTGGGAGGAACCGGAAGTTTATTTGAGCTGCGGACTTCTATTTCTTTTCCTGAGATACGGTACCCCTGACTGGGCAAAGTGGGGAAGGTAGGACTGTGTGTGTGTTGGTCCGGGGTGGGATGTTTAAAGGGACTTTGGGATCTTAATGGTGACATCCCACACATTACTCTAAACCTGTGTAACTTTTGAATAAACAGTTCCTTTCCTTTTCACCAGACTCTGGCACTGAGAGCCATAATTCCTAACACCTGGTGGCAGGCAATGACCACCGCCCCCACAGTAACAGGAAGATGCTGGGGGAGAGGGCTTGTTTCAGTAACAGTATCTGGGACCCCAACGGGTTCCTTCTGGTGACACTAATGGCAGTATATTAAAATTATCATGTGTAAAGACTCAAAATTACTTGTTAAGCCTCCAATTTTCCAAATCATTTAAAATTTCTCATAACTATTGATTGTCAGGTAAAAGAACAAGTGCGTTTTCATAGTAAAACAAGTAGTTCAATTATGCACTGTATGTAAAAGAGGTAAAATTCGATAAGGATGATTTTTGTAGCAGTTTATTTCAATTTGTAGAAAATAATCAATCAGATATCACAATACAGTTCAGGAAGGAAAGAGAAAACGAGGGAGCAATCACTTGAAGACCTATTATTGAGTTTAGCTAAAAGCAGCAATTAAAGTAAACTGTTGCATCTAAAGTCATCAGGAGATGAAAATTAACATTTTATCTCTCTTCCTAACTGGCTTTGGAATCTGGGGCAAGCTATGATATTTTCTAAGTTTCAATTTCCTTATTTATAAAACAAGAGGCTGCCCTGGCTGGTGTAGCTCAGTGGATTGAGCCCGGGCTGGGAACCAAAGGGTCCCCTTTGATTCCCAGTCAGGGCACATGCCTGGGTTGCAGGCTGGTTTCCCAGTGAGGGCCGTGTGAGAGGCAACCATACATTGCTATTTCTCTCCCTCTCTTTCTCCCTCCCTTCCCCTCTCTCTAAAAATAAATAAATACAATCTTTTAAAAAATATTCAAAAAAAAACAAAAAACAAGAGGCCGTCCTGGTTGATATACATACATCACGTCAAATGGGATTCTACCAAATAACAGTACAATCCCGATACCGTGACACATCTCCCTTGGATGGAGCAGCTGAACACAGAACTGAGCAAAAGCCCGCAAGCATTCTGGAAACTGAAAGCAGAGTGCTCACCATAAACTGGGCTTTCTGCCTGGGACAGGGCAGTTGTTACCAGAATGAAAATTAATACATGGCTCATAAAAGAAACTGATTGAGGAATAAGAGGTCACTTTGACCAAGAAGGCCTTAAATTAAGGGCTTGATTAAGTGTAGGGAAGCTTCTTTTTGATGCTAGGCCCTTGACCTCCCTTTCCTTAGAGCATTTACTTTAGAACATTTTCAATTGTAAATTGTTTCTCTACCCCTTTGAGATGGAAATCTTCTGCCAGCCTCTGGCCAGGTTTACAACCCAGGAATATCTTTCTCAAGGACATGGAGCCATCCTTTTGAAATGTAATCATAGAGGAGATGGCCTCCCCCGATGTTCCTGTCTCTGTGGGAAGGTAGGAATTGAACTTGAATAAGCAAATGCAAATAGCCTAATCACATTGAACAATCCTGCTCCCCTAGCATCCTATAGCACTTCCCCACTAGCTAACCCCAGCACTTAAAAATCGCCTGGTTTTATTTCAAGATACTTGAATTTCATCCCTTTCTCCCATTGTAATAGTCTTGAATAGTCTTTTCTGTCAATATAACTCTTCAGCATAATGCATTTTTGGCAACTCAGTCAGGAAAACAAAATGGTCTTTCAATATTAATAATATATACAAGATGAAAATATTTAATGATCAAATGACACTGAAATATTTAAACTAAAAAATACTAAGACTAAAGGAAGAGTTTTCAGAAAGAGTATTAGAGAGATGAATTATGAAATCCCTCAATTTTGGGGGGCTGACATAGCCAGAAATACAAGACAATATAGAAAAGTTGTCCTGAAACTATTTTAGGTCATGGATTCCTTGAAAATGTATTTAAGAGTTATATGTTCCCTCCCCCAAATATCACATATGTCCATAATGATAGAATTTCCCAAACTATATCAGAGAATATAGCAGTCTATAAACCACCTTATATTGCTTGCTAGTTATTATAGTTACATAATAAATAAAAAGCAATTTATTTTAATAAATATGAAAATAATTATCATACTAATATTTTTGTAGACCTCACTACTACACTCTTGGTTTCTGAAAGACCATATAAAGGAAAAAAATTAAGTTAAAATTCACATCTTATAATTTATATATATTATTTTCAAATGTCCTTAGACAAACTATAAAGCTATCAAGTATTAGAAAATTAAATATAAAGAAAAAAGAAACTGTACAATCTCTCTAAAATTATAATATTAAAACAAACATTCTTAATTGTCTTTCAAGGTAAAAAAGTGTAAATTTTAGAAATTTTGACACTTAAAATGGAAAATAGTATTTGTTAAAAGAATAAAAGAAAGCACAACTGTATTGAAAAGTGATATCATAACCTAAATGTTTTCAATAATAAACAAAAAAGAAAAAAAATAAGCCTTAGCCAAAATACATCAGAAATCAAATCCAAACATAAAAATTAAACTCAAAATATGCATAATAAAGGAAAAACTTTATTATTTCTTTCATTAAAGGAAAGAAAAACTTAAAGCAATAAATAAAATAAGTTTAAGTTTTAAACTTTTTTTTAAAGATCTTTAATTAACAAAATTTGAAAACATTGCAAGTGCTGTCAGAGAGAAAAAATGGGCAAGTACAATCAAAAAAGAGGAAAAGAGATAATAATATTTCAAAGGAGAAAAAAATTTAGGAAAGAAAATTAAAGTTGTAAAAAACTGATGTATATGATGTCCATCCAGAAAGTATCTAGCCATGTAATATGAAAAATAGAGGCATTAATTGAAGAAGATACAAGATATAAGAGGCATTGTACATAGAACAATGATGCCTCACTCCCCTTCAAAGTAGGCACCTAGGGACCTCACATAGTTCCCCTAGTCACCATCAGTTGACTTGTCGTATTTTCCTGAATCTCATCAACAGTCTGAAATGTCTTCCCTTTCAAAGGTGACTTTAGTTTTGAAAAAAGCCAGAAGTTGTTAGATGCCAAATCTGGGCTGTAGGGGACTGAGTCACCTGGGTTATTTGACATTTTGCCAAAAATCTAAACAAGATATGATGAATGAGGGGGTGCATTGTTGTGATGAAGCTGCCAATCACCAGTTGCCCATAGCTGCAGCCTTCTGAATTATCCAAATTGTTTCCACAAAGGAATGTTCAAGCTTAACACAAAATTTGATGCAGATTCATTGTTCTACTCAGTCATTTTCAATGTGACATTTTGGGGACCACCCTGCCAGGTTTCAGAAGCTCTAACCCCCCATGGCTAAGGCTGAGTAAAAGACCTTGGGATCATAAGCCACTAAGGAGACAAAGCTTATCCTCCCAGCAGGGGTACAGCCACTGCCCCCTTTACTTCACCCTGCTTGGCCCCAGGCAGATGACTGATTAGCCAATGACTGGTAAGATTCCTCAAGGGAAGGATGGCCTAAGACAGGCACAGTCATGAAGGGACCATTAGGGAAGGACTTAGGGGACTATAGAAAAGGTGTGATGGACCCCCACCCCTCAACTTTGTCATAGCCTGAGTCCTCATTCTATCTGTAAAAAGTCTCCTAATCTCTTGACTGCCCACATTCCCCACCTGACCTAAGCCTAAAACAATGCCTGAAGTGGATGTTGCCCTCTGCTGGAAAGGGCGGTTCCCAGGGGTGATCAGGCCTAAAAAAGAATGCATAAAATCCTGTGAAGCCTACTTTGCTAATAATACCCTCAATTTAAATGGTAAGGGTACAAGCATAAAATGAGTTTCCCAAAGTGTTTTGATCCTTTGGTGTCACTCTATCAACCTATGACAGAAATATTTTAAAAATGTTCTGGAAAAGAGCTCAAATATTCCAAAAAAGAGTACAAAGATTAACTAATCTATTCCTAATAACTGTTGACTTATAATACAGCACAGGGAGATAAGAAAGACAGTGGATATAACTTTTGGTTTCCAGGAAGTAGATCCTTTGAATCAGATTTATTTAGAAGAGAATTATTTAGGGTGTGCCCACAGGATAGTCCTGTAAGGAAATGAAAGAAATAGGATAGATGGGAGAAGTTAAACAAAATGTGGTTTCAGCCAAAGTCTAGACTTTGCTTGATCTCATGGTGAACTGCAAGTGTAAATGCAAAGGTCAAATTCTTATATTGTATACCTGAAAAGAAATATCTTATATATCACTTTTACCTCAATAACATTAATAATTTAATTCAATATTAATGCTTAATACAGTGTTAATTATTTATAGTTTTATAATTTACATGGACATTTCTCTCTAATAGATTGAGACCTAAGGTTTGACAGTGTTGTTTTATTCCCATAAATTTGACTGTTTTGAGCAAATGGTGTCATATTTTCTGAACATCTAAGCCCATCTGAAAAACTATGATAGCAGTATTTTAGAATAAACACAGGTATCCAAATGACAATTTTAGCCACTCCAAATTAACATCATAATCTTGACAATTACATTATAAATTTAATCAAGACCTACGCCATGTAAACTAATAAGTTTATAAAGGGAAAAGCATGCACAACACACCCACTACCACCACCAAAGAGAAAAAAAAAAACAAAAAGAAAGCAAATACAGTAAAACATAATAATATTACTATCTATTTTGGGTAGAAGACACAAAGGTGGTAATCTACTATTCTGGGCAGTAAGACTGTTTATTTGTGTAGTGTGGAAGTAACATGATTCGGTCACAGCTCATGTGTTTAAAGTCAAATCTCTCAGTGATACTTTATGTCTTTGGTAAGTAATTAGCAATAGGACCAATCTAAATTGAAAGAGTTATTTTGTAGCTTTACTAATTAAGGAGGAAAAATAATTAAAATAGAACAATGAACATAAATATGGGCATACAAATTGTTTTGCCTAGATTAAAAGCAATAAAACAAAAGTGCAAGTCACTGGCCTTAATAGTGAAATACAGTCATTCCAATTCAGTGGAATGAGAACACTCATGACTCTCAGCAGTGGGTCAACATTTATTTGATGAGGGATTTTTGTCAGTACCAATTTTGTAGTGTTTCAACATTATGTTAAGTTCATTAACAGATGTATTAAATGCAATGTAATAACATTGAGGAAGAATAAACACATTCACAATTTCTATCAGAAATGATAGTAGGCCAGTGTTTTGTTTTCCATATTAATTGACATATTCTTGTTAGGATTTCGACAGATGCAGTTTCTGCTGCTTGAAATAATTCTATCAGTATCAGTATCTATCAGAGAATATGATATGACCCATGACTTAAAAAATTAAAATAGTAAAAATAAATAAAAAGATTTTTAAGGAGACCTGGTTTTTTTGTTTGTTTTTCTTCTCATCTGTCATTCATTCACAGTGTCTCCTTTTATATCATTGTAACTTTGGTCATGAAAAACCTTTACATCTGAATGTGGTTTCTTTTATGGAGTTAATCCATCTTATATGCGGACTTCCTCTTTTCCTGCTGTCTTCTTTTCCCCCAGTCTTATTGTCTTTACCAAAGAAGCCTGCATTCTTATGATGTGCTTGAAGTAGGACAGCTTTAGTTTTGTCTCCTAGTAATGTTTTAGGCTTAATTGTTCTAGAAACCACTTGTTCATCATTCTTGTTGTTCAGGATATCTGTGGAGCTCTCCCCCAACACCACATTTCAGGTGAATTTTTTTTTTTCCTACCAACCTTCTTCACTGTGTAACTTTTGCATCTGTACATAGTCTTTGGAAATATGAAGGTGTGGATGATCACAACTTTGGTCTCTAATGATACACCTTTGCTCTTGGTGATTTTTCCTTATTCTTTCATTGTTACCCTTCCGAGTCCCAGCCTTCTCTTGTTTTTCTTTGCTGCAGTTTCCATTTTTTCATTTGAATTGATAACTGAACCAAAGTAAGCAAATTTTTAAACAATGTCAGTGTTTTGGGTACGCTAAAGTTGTGTATTTCTTTTGTAGTCATGATTTTTGTTTCCATAATATTCAAATGCAGTCCTGCTTTGGCAATTTCTTCTTTGACTTTCATCAGACGTTTTTCTTAATTATTGCTAAGAAGGTGTCATCTGCATATTAAGTTATTAATATTTCTTCCACCAATTTTCACTCATCTTTCTTCTATCTAGCCCAGTTTTCCATGTGATATGTTTTGCGTGCAGAGTAAACAAATAGGAAGATCAAATTCATCCTTCTCTGAAATCTTTGTCTATAGGAAACCATTCATCTTTCCATATTCTCTCCTGCCAGTGACTTCTAGTCAACGCTATAGCTTATGTACCATAATAAACATTTATGTACCATAGCTATTCATGATTGACACCATCAAAGGCTTTACTATAATCTATAAAACATAAACTATCTTCTAAAATACTTTGGAGCACTCTAGTATCTAGCAAATGTTCACAATTAGATCTTAAATGCCTCTTTCCTTTCTGAATCCAGAGTGAACATCTGGCAAACGCTCCACATAAGGTAAAAGCCCTATTGCATCACCTTGGTGTCGCTTTATTTGCAGGGGAGATGTGACGGTCCTACAGTTATTGCATGCATTGCATCTCCTTTAGTGAATATTGGAGTGCATAGTGAGCATTTGCAGTCTGTAGGCCAGTGTTTTGTTTTCCATATTAATTGACATATTCTTGTTAGGATTTCGACAGATGCAGTTTCTGCTGCTTGAAATAATTCTATCAGTATCTCATCTGCCCCAAGTGATTTATTTATTCTCAATACTTTCAGGGAGATTTTCATTTTTCTTTCTAGAATTACAGGTTTTGTGTCATAGAAATCTCTTTTAAAGGTATTTGTCATACTGTTGTCTATTCTGTATAGATTTTCAGTGTAATGTTTCCACCTCCTCTCTATATTCTCCTGGTCAAATGCTGTGCTTCATTGTTGGGTGTTCAACATTCTTAGCATTGGTTTTAATTTCCTTTTTGTTTTGTGAATCTTCTGGTAGAGCACTCTTGTTTCTATTTGTTTGTTTCTTTCTTTCTTTGTTATTATCTTCTATCTCCTTACATTGACTGTAGTTCTTTTTATCACTATATTAATAGTCATTGAAAAACTGGGTTCAGGATTCTAATCATGTTTTTATCAACTTTTGTTTTTCTCTCTAACAATTTTTAGTGTCTGTCACCCATCTGAGTGCTGCTCCTCCTCCTCCTCCTTCTTCTTATTATTATTATCCTTATCCTTATCCTTATCCGTATTCTTATTCTTTCTTTTTCTTAGCTAAGGCATTGTCTTTTCATGTTCTTCCCCCATAGTATTTCTAGTTTCAGTCTACAGTTCTTCTGGTTCTTAGTCAATTAAGTTTGAGATTTCAAATCTGTTTTTATGTGCACTTTAAATCCATCAGAAATGTTATTTCATTATATTTTGGCACTACAATTCTTTTAGTGCTCTCCTTTAGGTGCACTCTGTTTGATATTAATAGTTTGTGATCGGTAGCACAATCTGCTCCTGGTCTTGATTTGGCAGACAGAATACAGCTTCTCCATTTCCAGTTTCCAATTACATAGACTATTTGATTTTATATTAGGCATCTGGTGATGTCCATGTGCACAGTAGTCTGTTTGGTTGTTTGAAGCATGTGTTTGCAATAGACCAGTTGTTCACTTCATGTAAATCCATTAGTTCATCTTCTGCTTTATTCAGACCCATAGATCAAACTTTCCAACAATGTTTAATTTGCTTCATTTCCTACATTTGTATTCCAGTCATCTATAATTATAAGTATGTCTTGTTTTGGTGTGTGATCAATTTCTTCTTGAATAATAGTACAAAAGTTTAAATTTCATTTTCTTCAGCCTCTATAGTTAAAGCATAGACCTGGATGATGGTTATATTAATAGGTTTTCCCCACCCTGACTGGTATAGCTCAGTGGATTGAGCATGTGCTGCGAACCAAAGGGTTGCTGTTCGATTCCCAGTCAGGGCACATGCTTGGGTTTCAGGCCAGGTCCCCAGTGGGGGCAACGTGGGAGGCAAGCACACATTGATGTTTCTCTCCCTCTCTTCCTCCCTTCCCTTCTGTCTAATAATAAATAAAAAATCTTTTTAAAAGAAGTTGAAATGTATTTAAAAAAAAGGTTTTTCCTAAAATCTAATCTATATCACTCAATCAGACCTTGCATTGCAGTTGTTAACGACATGAGCCACATTTTACCTCAGTATTAAAGTCACTTCATTTCTCTGAGTTTATTTCTGGAGTATAACGCTTTGTAGTTGCTTGACTGAAAATGTCTCACCTCCGTCCATTTTAGTTCACTAATGCAAGCACTGCAATGTTTATACATTCACTTCTTGCTTTAAATTCCAGGTCACCTTGGTTCATTGCTTTTTAATATTTCAAGATCTGATTGTATGTGTCGCACAGCATCTTGCTTTCCTTTCGCTTTGTGCACATCCTTTTTGCTTTGTATTAGTTTCATCGTTAACAACAATGCTATCTGTCTTTGTTCTCTGCTCTTTGTTTTTATGATTCAGATTAGACTTTTGTTCACTTGACCTATAATTTTTCTGCTTATATGGATTAATTTAAAACTTAGTAGACTATAAAGACCAGGTAAGAATCTAACAGGCTCCCGTGTCTTTCACTTCTAGGAACACTATGATCAAGTAGCCAACACCGTAAGTTTGTGCAAATTAGACTATTCTGATTGGTTCTTTCCCTTTTCTGTCCAAACCCACCTTGCCTTTTGTGGTTGAGTGCTAGTGCATGAATCCCTGCCATGCTGGGATGCAGTTATTCTACTGCATTAAGGATTTCTACCTCAGTGACCTCAGTTTCCACTGTCAGGTCTGTTCTACCTAGAGAAAAGAATAACCACAGAGCTCTTTAAAGATGCTGGTGCTTCCCTCACTAATTTAGCTTTCACAGTATTAGTGAAACATATGTCTTCTTGATTCTTCCAGTGTGCATGAGTAGGTCTTAAATGACAAATCTGTCTAAGCACTTCACATTAAACAAGGGCAGGTCTGGCATTACCTATAGGCTCACAGTGAACCACCTTTTGGTCCACGTTTTAGCCAATCATTTAAGCATATTATTAGAGCCCTTCCTAATTCCTGAGTTACAACATTAAATGTTGAATATTTTCTTAGTGAGCTGATATCAACGAATTCAATTTGATCCAACTCTTGTTTCTTCCACCATCATCACAAACCCTATCTATTCCTATACATGCTTTTTGGATTTCTGCGTATATAAATTAGGAAGCTTAAGTAGTTCTCTTGTAGTATGGTGCAGCTCTTCATGGATACCATTGTTCTCAATTTTAGAGTTCTGTTGGGACTGAATCCAGTTATATGTCTAGAAGCAAAGAGGGAAAGTGGGGTGGGTCCTGAGGGAAAGTAACATTGCCCAAAGTGGCAACTATTTCAGGAGAAGCTGTTAGAGTTTTCTTAGACAATTCATAGTTAATCACACCAGATGAGGTTGGGAAGATTGCCTTCACTGGGGCATGGGAGCCTCTTTACTGGAAAAGAAGACTCACCAGAATTTAGGAGCTCAATGTACTTAGCTTCATCACCCACATATACCCAAACCTACAGAATACCATTCTTTCTTAATGAATGCCCTCACTTTAACTGTAGGCATCCTCTAAGTCTGGGAATTTAACTTGCATTGTAATTCAGACAGTTGGAGTTTAATTTTTAGTCATCTCATCCCTGAGGCTACAGGAGATAAAATTCTCCTTCATGGCACAAATAGAACTTTCTGGTCATATACACATACTTGAGCTGGTAATTCAAATCACCAAGCTCATACTTTTCTTTTACCACTTTTTTCAGGGACATTAGGAATATCCAGTCAAATTTATTATATTTATTAGTTTCCTAAAAATCTTGATAAGTATGAGATATGTAGTCAGACAGCTCCTTGATTCTTAGGAGCATCCAATGGAGATATTTTGTGTATCTCTATAAATAGTTAATGCCGTGGACTATCAGAGCTCTCTTTACTACAGAAAATAGAGTTATTAATGTCTATAAGGCTAATAAGATTAGAGAGTTAATTTCTAGAATCCAAGAAACAATTCATAAAATTCATCCTTAAAATTATTTTACTCTGGAACATTCTTTGTACCAAACTCTATATTAAGATTCATATTAAAGAATTTGGTCACATGATTCAGGAGTGCCAGAGCCACTGGTGTATTTCCAGTGTAAATTCAAAGGCCTGACAACCAGGACAACTGATAGTCTGTGTTCCAATCCAAGTACAGGAAAAGACTGCTGTCCCGGCTCTAAATATTCAGGCAGAGAGAAAAAATTCTCCCTTACTCTATCTTTTGTTCTATTCAATCTTCCATAGGTTTGGAAAAGCCTACCCACATTATGGAGAACAAGCTGCTTTATTCAATCTACCAATTCAGATGTTCATTTCACTGAGAAATATTCTCACAGCAATACCCAGAATAATTTTTGACCAAAAGTATGGGCATTGCACTGGTGCAGTCCATTTGACACATTACATTAACCATCCCAGTCTTCCTTCTTTTTCCAAGCATTATCTCTTAAATTAATGTGTGTGGGTACATCTGTCCTTCCCCGTCTGGGACACAGAATGTACTTTTTTTTTCTTCTTTATCTTAATAGTATCATCTAAATCTGTCCTTTCTTCTGTGACATCTTCCCTCTGGTTCCTGCCTCCTTCTCTGGTCACTCTTCTATTTCACAGTTTATTTATTTTTTTTTATTTTTTTTTACCTTTTTAAGTGTTTTAAGCTATCTAAAACTAGAAATTAAATATATTTTTATGAGTATCAAGTCACCTTGTATAGCAACACTTTTTATAACACATAAACCCACATGCAACAAGATTTTTAGAGTTACAAAACTGTGATAAGACATATGGTATGATTGATAATACTCTGGAAAGTGTATAAAAGAAAAATACATCAGAATTTAATTATATTTGTATTGCAAATGGTGAGATTAATAGAAAAAAGTGAGAAGAAATTTAAAACACTTAAATTGTAATAAGAATCTACTAGAAGATTATGTAAGGTGTGTCAAACTTTAAAAACAGTATGAGAAATTTCACATAAAATAATAAAAAGTTGTCACCAAACATTCTCCTTACTGCTGTTTTAAATGATCATATCTCCTAAAATAATTGGTGGTGGTGATGTGTGTGTGTGGTGGTGCGGGGGGGGGGGGGAGTTATATTATCAACTCTGGAAGCTGTATGCATAAGCCACAGACCTAAAATTAAAGAGCCTATGCCGATATTATACAGTGTTAGATCCAGTAAAAATAAAGTTGTGAGGAATAATTATAGCCTAATCTGAGGTAAGATTTTGAATAAGATTATAAATGTGTATAAGAAAAAAGTACAGCTATTCAGTAATACAAAAAGTATTCAGTATCAACTATTCAGCTTGAACAGCAATTAGAAGATTCTGTTATGCTTTTTACTTCTTCATTGAATTAATTCTAGAAACTTAACACTAAGTATGAGGATCTGTGAATCTCTGCCAATAGAACAGTCTAGAAAAATGCAAAGAATGTTGTTGTTATTGAGCATTTTTGATACTGAAATTAGTATGTTGAGTAATACAGAGAGAGTTTGACTAAAGGGTGAAAGCTGACTTTCAATGAAGCAATTCATTTTGTTTGGAAGAAACTTGCAGTAATTTTTCAGTGACTCACTTTATAAATATCTATTTCTCTACAATGCATTATACTTTTCTTCTATGGTACATTGACACTGTCAATATGTTAGAACCAATGAAAACCCTTACTTCTTTTGACCCCCACTAAGAGTATCTAATTGGATTTTTTCTTTTTATTTTATTTTCATAAAATGTTAGGTACACATTTCTCACTTGCTCAGCACAAGCACCTCTGTTTTTAATCTTGCCTTTAAGAGACAAGGGATAATTAACTAATGACTGTAGCTGATTGTGATAGTCAGAGCCTGTAAGGAAATGATGCCAGTGACTAACTAAAAACAGAAATATAAAAGAATATACCTTTAATAAATATAAAGTGCAAAACACTAAACAGGATGAAGATATGTAGGTCCAAATAGCAAAAAATGCATGAAATAGACTTGTTGACATTAATAGTCAAAGGAAAGTTGCGATATAAAGCAAAACGGACTAAATTATCTTCATAACTGAAGATTCCTAGAGAATACTAAAAAGAGAAATTCATTTTTTATTGTAAAATCATGCTCTTAAAATTATATTCATGCTTAAAAGACAAATGAGGAAACAACAATGTGTATTTTTTTAAAAAGGTTAGTGTTCTTGAACTTTCTATTTGGATGATTATAGTTTGAAATAAATACATTGAAAAGCAGCTCATTTACAAAATCCTACCAGAACATACAGACATATAATTCAATAAGGGGAGCAAAAAACATAATGGTGCCCCTGCTTCATGTCCCAGGAACGAATGTTATTCAAGGATATGAACTACTTTATTAACAACCAAGGGAGTTTGTTCATCTTAATGTTACTCAGTTTTGTGAGACCTGTTTTTCTCACTTTCCTTCCATTTTTTATTATGTACTTCCCTTAATCAGATATATTAGAAAGTAAATTTTATATAGGTGTAATTCCTTGTTGCAATCTATAATTTTGAAATTTTTATCACAAATCTGGAGGGTATAACTCTTCTGCAGTGTCGTAATTTTATGTTTTCTAATTTTTATTTTGCATCCTAAGCCACTACTCTTCATTTTAATTCTCAACTGCTCTTATTCACACACATATTGCTTTTCCTGTGCTAGGGGCCTGCAGCTTGTCACCTATGGTGAGGTAGTATATGCCATATGAAAAATTAAAGAAAATCCAGTGTAGCTTATTCACAATCATTGCTATGATTTATTCATATGCCTTATACTTTTGTAAAAGACAGAATGTTATTCTTAGAACACAATTTATATACTTACTCACTTGTTCCAATGAGGATCCATACTAAAAACAAGGGGAAAATTACTTGAAATGTCAGAGTTGGAAGAAAATCTAAAGATGATGAATCAAATTTTGCTCATATTATAGATGAAGGAATAGGTCACTTACCGAATTCTTAAGTGTGGACATTGTAAATGGGAATATCCCTTTCAAATGCAAGCAGACTTATTCTAAATGGTATACCAATCTAATAAAATAAATTAGATAATAGGTAGATAGATGATAGATAGGTAGATGATAGATAGATAGAATGACTGATAGATACCCAACATATAAAGATCAAACTTGTCCATTTCAGTTTTAGATGAGCACAGATGCAATCAATGTTGAATATACAAATATCAGCATAGCCTAGCCTGGGGTTTTTAAAGTAAAAGATTAGCCAAGAAATGATTATTGACTCTTTGTCCTATCATCCACATCATGAGGACAAAAAAGACTGACTGGAAAGGAGGTTGTTCTTTAAGTTGTTCTTTCAAGAAGGCTGCATTGTGAAGACCTGCCCTCAGTGGTACAATTCAGGGTAAGTAGAGCTTCAGTCAATCAAGAGAATAAGAGCTTGAGTCATTTCTACTACATTAATATGAACACAATAGACTTCCACCTGGGAAATCTAGAGAGATAGTGAACAAGGGAAATAGAATGGCTCATTGATTTGGCAGGTGAGTGGATGAAAATGTTGCTGTTGCAAATGATATGCACTCATAGAGTATGTAAAGCTGAAGTGGATAGCTGTTATGAAACAGGGTATGATTTAGACATCTGGCAGGCCCTGAAAGTACAAAGCTCATTTATGACAATATAAAGTGACAACTTTTTATCCCCCTTAGCTCTCCTCTGCCCAACTATTTCAACTACTCTGACCACAAGTTTTGCTAAATGCATGAGGAGGTGTAGAAAGCAGAAAAGGAAGTATGCGATAACATTCTTTCCTCCTACAAGAGGCCAGAAGGTGACATGTCTCCAAAAAGACAGGGTGAATCTAGTTTGCAATCAGGTGTGAATTTTGATTACTTTAAAAATTAATATTATGAAATAATTGAATTGAAAAATGTGTTGATTCTTAATGTAATGATGAGACCATTTATTATAAGGTATGTGGCTGCCTGAGTTTTCATCCTAGGGTGAAGGAAAAACTTTATCACTGAGCATATTTTTAAAAGACAGCAGGAGAGAAAAATAAAAATGCTTTCTGATTATATATACGAATCTTGGTTGCTCAATGCACCATTACAGTGTACAAACCATTTGTCCTTTCAACAACAAAAATGTAAAAATATGTACATTCAGAAGATGTAAAATTTACAGGAGTCCATTAGACTCAGCAGTGTGATGAAAGAAGTACTGTTTCATGGCTCAGATCTTATCTCTTACTCAGCCTTAGCTCTTCAAATGATGGACAACATGTTCTAGTCAACTTAATGCACTTTCTCACCCCAGCTGATTATTGTTGCAGGTAAATCAGGATATATAATTCAGTATTTTAAAGGTAAATAGTCATTTCACATTTTTTCCTTGCTCTGCCTTTGTTCTCGGGCTGATTTGAGTTCCCAGGATAGGGTTGGTTTTGTCTAGGAGGGAAGGATTTTCTTCTACCCTCTTGGTTCTTTTGGGTTGATCTAATAATTAAATTGATAAAAAACAGATTAATAGGAAAAATTAATTTGTATATATAGGTCCTCATAGATATAGGACCTAAAGATATTATCAAAGTAGGCAGCTTTTATATTTGTTAACCAAAGAGAAATTTATGAAGACATGACAAGACAAAGGGTACTAATTAGTCAAGAAGCTCATCAGAGTTTGGTTATATAGACTTCTTGACCCTGAGTTTCCTATCTCTAGTGATAAGAATTGTCTCTACTTCTTGATGCAGAGAGGGTACCTTTCACATGGGAGATTAATTTTCTTCTTCCAGAAGGATAAAAGAGAGTTAGAAGGTCCTTCTTGTACTGGCTGTTTCTTATGTAACTTTAATTCAAAATAACCAATATGCCAGAGCAGAGTATTTAGGGGTGGCAAATGTTGCTCCCCTACAGTTCATTCTGGTTGGTTTTGATAAAGTGTAGCTCTCTACCTTTCCTGTGTGAGAATGCGCATCTCACCTCTCTGCATCTGCTGCAGAATTATCTACAAGAACTTATGTTCTCTTTCTCTAAGTCACCAGCTCTTCACCTTTGGTGTTTCACTCTAGATTCGCAAGTCTCCTTCAGGACTCAGTTGACTGTTCTACTCCATGGCAACACCCACCCCTGCTTTCCTCTTGATTTCAGCACCTTAAAGACATTTAAGGAAAATGTCTCCCTCATTTTATTCCTAAATTATTGTTTAGATCTTTTAGCTTTGTTGGCTTAAAAAAGGAGATAAACTGTGGCTAGTTCAAATCACACAAAATTTAGTTTATTTAGGAATAGCAGAGAAATTGCAATTTTGGAAATGTATGCTGGTGCAAGCTATAATGTATTTGTTTAGAGTTTGGGGTGGTCTATATTTATAGGCAAGGAGTGTGAAGAGGAGGAAGTCTAGCCAAAATCCAATCAGTGGGTTCATTGGCTCGATAATGGGGACAGATTCTTGGCACATGTTCATTGGTCAGGATATAAGTTTCACTTTTCTATAAATGAGACATTTAATGAAAATCATTCATCTTAAGTTTCATTCTTCTGAGAATGTATATGTGATATTTTCCCTTTCATATATTTCTGCTCCATTTTAGATTGAAATCCTTTCTCAACTTCTATTCAATTTAGTTTCATGGCAGGGAGATACCTGTAAATTTGAATTTCATTTCTAGTATTGTCCGTCATAGCTTGCTTTGAGTACTAAAGGAGACCAAGTGTGAAAAGAGAATTCCAGTAAACCTCAAACTCCACTGAATAAAAGAAAAAAATTGAGGTAACCAACTCATATTGGAGAAAACCAATAATGGCAGGAGAGGGCACACTAGGACACGCAGTACCCAGGAAGCTGGTGTAGACTAAAGAGTAGGAGCTACAGAGTGAGCAGGACAACATTTCTACTGAGTAGCTGAGCCCTGAGAAGGTAAAAGGCTATAAAGTGAGTAGCTTTCCAAGGTGGGATGAATCTTCTCTTAAGCATAATATCCCAATGATCAAAAACATCAGTTACGGCATAACACATTGTTCTCTAAGCTTAATTGACATGTTCTCCTCATTACAAATTATAGAAAAGGATGACACATATAGATCTTTGTATCCATTTGGAAGTAAAAAAATATTAATTTTTCACATGTAAACATAGACTTTGGAATAATGCCACAGAGCAATTTCTCAAACAGGCTTTGCAGAGCAAACTTTGAAAATACATCTAGTAATAACAAATGCCTTTATAAAACCAAATTTGCATCAAAGGAGGCATTTGTTTACTACAAACTCTCCTCCTGATACACTCAGCTGTCAGCATCTTTGTTGTCAAAGATTCTTTGAAGTGGCAGTTGTTAACAGCCAGAAGCTTTCAGGCTTTGGGAATTTGCTATAGTGTTTCATAACAACTGTGTTCCCTCTGAAAGATCAAAGGACCTATTCACATAAAGATCTCATATAATGTAGGTGTTAACAAATTATTTAGCTTGTTACTGGCTTATTTCACAACTAATATCTAATAACAAGAAAGGCTGAAAAATTATTTACATAAATATACAGAGTACATATGAAAAACTGGAAACTAAATTAAGGAGAAGATTTCCGAGTATTCTTGTTCTCTGAAGAAAAATGAAATATAAATGAAACACATAAACAAGACTATCAGAGACAAGATATTGAACTTTGATTTGGAGTCTAACTAATCATTAAACTTGTATTTATTTAAAGAAACAAAGTAAAACTTAAAAATTATTTTTATTAGGATAGACTCAAGATCTGGGTAGCTTTTATTAGAATGTCACTCAGGGTATGTCACCTCTAAAAGTCTATAAGATCACTAAGTGGGTTTTTACACAGATTTTATGTACAAGTTCAGGTTCATTTACAACCACAGATTTTGGCTTCAACAATGTTGACAGAAAATGTGGCTTTCATGGTTTCCTGTAGGTTGTTCAAACTGTAAACTGTTCCAGAAGTTACCATATGTGTTGGCACGACTCTCCAAGCCAGTTTTGAAGGACAAACTAAATCTAATGTAAAACCTCTGAATAAGATATTGAAGTGTCTTCTAAAAGCAAAATTTAAAAAGTAAAAGAAATGAATCCAACAGAATTTATGTCACTTCCAGACAGAGAGAGAGAGAGAGAAAAAGGGACAGGCATATAGAAAGAAAACCAGGGAGATAAATAGTCTTAAATTTCTGTTTTTCTAGATTAATAACAGTGAAAGTGTAGGAATAGAAGAGGTTGGAAAAAATAGTAAATATACTTCAGTTATAGATCAGTAGCAACTAATTTTAACTATACTTTATTTTCTTAACACTGGACCATTTTACCTGGATATTGAGGTTAATATAAATATGAATCTTACTTGTTCTAAATCAATGATTATACATCTTTATTTGGAAACCAAGGCTTAAGGAATGTGAAACATATTCAATTTTTAGGCTTTATTTATAGAACTTTAAAAAAAGATATGTAAAAAAAAACCTATCTCAAAATCTCTAATGCAATTCCAGAGTAACTAAGTTTAGAATCCATATTGTATACAAACCATAGAATCATGTTAAATATGAAATTAGGTCTAAATATAAATTAGCAAGATTTTAGGCATTTAAATATAGATGAGAACTGACCAATACTATTTAATATCCACCTCCCTGCACTTCTCCTTAAATAAACAATGCTACTGTGTTAATAATCTAAGGAAAGCAGATTAAAAGGCAGAGTGAGTCATTAATTAAGCTGAAAGGAATGTAAAACACAAGGGAACCACCAAGACACTCTAACAGCTAATCAACTGTTAAATTCCCAATTTCTGTGTGATGAAAATGCTATGCTTGCCCCTCCCTTTCTCCTTGCTCTACTTCTTTGACTTTGACTCAACATCCCTCCCCCTCTCTGGCTAAGTTAAAAACAAAAACAGAAATATTAAAAATTTAAAATTGATGTACTATTAAAAAGTTTTCCATTAAAACACACATGACATAAATGAATAAAAGCCATACAGAGCATAGGTTTTAATGAGATAAAGCCATCCCTGGTTTTTTAAAAAGAAAAAGTCATTATTAATTTTGTTTTCATCATCTTTATTAATATTTCTTTGACTGAACACGGGTCTCACTGCCCGCCTCTACAAAAGCCAAAACTTGAGAGACAGGTGCTGATATACAAGAAAATAGTTTATTTTCAGGTGCTGCCAACATGGAAGACGGGGGTCTGTTATCTCAAAGCCTATCTCAGTGAAAGGGAGAGAGGAACAGGATAAAAAATCAAGGGAGGGTGTTGAAAAGTTCTCTATGTTCGATGAGCACAGCCCATTGTGCATCATCCTGGTTCAACTATTGAAGGTCAACAAATCTCCAGGAGCTAGGATGCCCAAAGATTGGAGTCTGTGCCCCCCAAAGTCAACATGAAACTGGAAAAGAGACTGGCGATAGGGCTGCCTGTCACTTCTAAACCCAATAAGCAGTGACAGTGATTGAATCTTTATGGACACTTTTATTCAGATGGCCAGTGATCTGAGAGGATGGCGGGTTCACATCCTAAAAGAAATGTATTACATTTTCTTTCCAGACCAGACTTTTTATAACAGGGGATAAACAAGGTGTGGTGAGGGGTTTTGAAATTCAGGGAGAATTAGGTGAAAGGATTGCAGCAGTTTTGTCCTGGGCAGTTAGCTGTGCCCAGGGGCGGCGGTCATCTGTCCCTTCCTGGAACACAAAGGCCCGGATGCCTCCAGTTGTCCCCAGGCGGTAATCTTTAGCAGTGCCCCAGGAGGTCGGCTATTTTTCCAGGAGCCAGGATGGGCCTTATCTGTAGTTTCTGAAACAAAAGCTTTAACATATATATTACTTGCTAGGCTTATAACTATTTACCTTAAACTAAAATTTTTGAACTTTTAAGGCCCCTGTCAAACCCCAGTGATTCTCATACAAACACGGCCCACCTATCTGTAAGCTGCATGTTAGCCCGTGTCAGCACTTAGAGAAATATTGTTGAAAGAATGGCATGGTGGGTTACAATATCCACTGTTACATTGCTATATCATTGTTACTTATTTTCAGATTTTAGGAGTTCTTCATAAAAGAGTATAATCATTTTATCAAAACTTGACCAAATGATTACCAGTTAAGATCATGGGCTTTGAAAACCACTATGAGCTTTGTTTTTGCATATTTATAATAGGGAAAATGCCTACTAGCAATCCTGATTTAAAGATCATATAAATAATATGTTTAAGCATACTTTGATAGGCTGGATCATTTTTTACAGTACCGAATGCTTCTGTGGTAAGGAAGATCTATTTCCCCTCACCAGTGACACCAGGCCAGTGACATAGACTTGTTTTTGTCTTTTGTATTTGAGTATAAGCGCTGTGTATTATACGTGGGCAGAAGTTTTGAGAAATCATGTGGTTTTCTACTGTATCTCTTTATTATCTTCCACAAGACTGATAATATTTCATACTGAGGTGGTCCATCAGCGTGGTACCAGAGTGAAGGTGACACAGAGCAGAGTTAGAGCCAACTTAGGGTGGGCAACAGCGTAAAGAAGGAGTAAGCCTTTGCTTACGTAAAACATGAGAGTTTAGATTGGTTATTGTGCCACAAGACAGGCCATCCTGAAAGCTGTAAGCATTCAGCATATTGCTGGTGCATCATAATCATAAGCATACTACAGTTATTTAATAGTAAGCCACTTCAATAATGAGAATATTTTCTTTTCTAATATTTCATGAGAAGTATACAAAAAATAAAAAGGTACCATCCAGGTCACAGAAACCTGTTAAAACAAACAAAAGTTAATTCCAAGGTGTGACGAAGATTCTTCACTTGGCTAAACTTTAGTCAGAATCCCTGAGTCATATCCCTGACAAGACTTAACTTGTACTATCCAGTATTAGCAAGAATCAATAGTCACTATAGTGATAATTTCTCACCCTTGGTATCTGATCAAACTCCTAATATCTATTAACTCCCAGGTGATATCTGACCACCCTAGCCTCCATTTAGCAAGAATTCTGTTAAGCCATTAAGTCAAAATCCCCCCACACTTGATATCTTCTCTTAACAGTTCTCCATGTACAAATTGCCCTCTCCCCCACACTTGCTGCTTGAGTATAGATCCCTACCTGTTCTATCTGGCCAAGCCCAGTATTTGGATTTAGTCCGATTTTATTCCAGAGTCTTTCTTACCCTACTGCAATACATTTTTGAATAAAATATATGCTCACTGCTTTAACTTCTGTCTGGCTCTGGTTTTCTTTAACAGATATATGGTGAGTTCAACACAGATTAACTTTAAAACCAGATAATAAATTTTGTAGCTGACTAGGATTTACCACTTAATTTCAAATACTTCACCTACCTCATTTTAGCAACAGGAACACTGACACCTCCTGAGCTGAGGGATTTTCCTAATATTATCAAGCATACAAAAAAACAAAACAATCACACACACACACACGTCAAGAATCCAGTTATTCTTAGTTGCACAGTATAAATAATGACCAATAACTAAAATATAATACTGTCTATCTGTTTGACGGTAAAGAGTAGGAGGCATCAAATGCTACATATGTATGAATCATTAAAAAGTCTCATTTTTAAATATCTACTTTCTAAGGTAGGGGATTTGGGAACACATTTAGAAAAGCATACTTTATGTATACTGGGTGGGGCAAAAGTAGGTTTACAGTTGTTAGTATGGAAAATAATACAATAATTAATATAATGATAGTAGAAGCAGAAATTCTGTGTTTCATGTACTCCCAACTATAAACCTACATTTGCCTCACACTGTATATAGTTTAGTATTTGTGGTATCTTTCCTCAATGTGATTCATAAAATATGATAAAACATATAGCTAGATAATTACACATGTGAAGAAATTTAGGATAAAGAATAAGTAGACTAGTTTCATATTTTTCTGTGGACATGACTTCAGTGAAGTCTTATTGTCAGTGCTAGGTGCTGGGTCTCGTCAGAAATATCCGACCAAGTGTGAAGGTTTCAGGCACAGATGGAGCAATGTACTGCAGAATTTTTTCACCCAAATGAAAGGAGAAAGCAGCAAAGACTCAAGAGTTAAAATATCCATTACATGAGAATATTGGAGAGGTGGCAAGATAATCTACAGTCAATTTTGTGGAATATTTGTGTGGATTGCCTGCCTAGGAAAGGCCAAGCATTCAGGCAACATACTTGAGGATAATAGCAGCAAAGTTTGAATGACAAACTCGAAGACTGGAAGAGCCTCAACTAAAGTATTGGCTGATTCTGCCATGAGTATATTATCTTGCCTGCTTCTAGGCAACCTTTAGTCTAAGGTATTTGTCAAAATTACTGAGGACAGCTTAAGAGAACAGGTGGCTCCTTATGTATCTTCTTATTATTTTTTTTTTACATTTGGCAGAATTCAGCCTATGATTGACCTTCATTGTAACATATCACCTGGTAATGAGCTTATGGGGTATAGACATAGAAGGTAATGATAGCTGCTGTTATTTGGTATACCTCCAAATTTCAATGTGTAAACACAACAGAACTTTATTTGTACCTAGAGCAATTGATTTTCTATCATCTCCAATGTCTGTCTACAAAGGTTGCTATGAATACTAATATCAAAGAGAAGGACCTAGACTGTAGCATTTCTTTTTGGTTGTTTTCTTTTTCTGCTCATATTTCCCATCTGTTCTTGCATACTTACTGTCTACTTTTACCAGAAACACTCTTAGCATATTTGTTACAGAACAGATCCGAGAGGGAGGGATGAATGATACACTATTACCAAATGGACCCACCCTTGTGCTCCAGGGTTCCCCTCCCTGTACTAGGTTCTCCTTGCCCACCACCAGGAAGAGATATCTCTCAATGACATATTGGTGAAAAGGAAAGGGATTATTTATTTGAAAAGTTACACAGACTTAGAGTAATGACTTAATGTCTTCATTAAAAATACTAAATTCCTTTAGAATACCCACAAACGCACAGTCCTTCCTTTTCCCTTTGCCCAGTCCATGGTACCGTATTTCAGGAAGAGAAGTAGAAGTTCATGGTTCAGGCAGCCCATCGGTTCCAGCACCATCAGCTGTGTTGCTGCCGTGATCTCCAGTTAATCCAAAACCATGTGGCACCCTCTCATGTCCCACCAGCAAGAATCCTTTCACCTCTTTTCTTCCAGGCAAAATCTCTCCTGCTTCCTAAGCCACATGGCAAAAAGGGTATACCCTAAAGTTTCACAGTCCCCACTTTCACCAAAACTGAGTGGTCCCAAAAAACAACCCCTCATGGCTGCTGTGTCTGCATTTAAATCCCAGAGCCAATCTTCCTCTTCAGCTCCATTTCTCACTTCTTCCACAATCAGTTACACCTGCCAGCATTCCCATATTCTTCCAGCTTTACTGGGCTGCCATAGTAAGTCTGGGCAGGTGTGGTCCCATGGTGTGGAGCCAATCATCTCCAACCTCTCACACAGTTACATCCTGGGTTGAAGTCACTCCCATCCTCCTGGCTCAAAGCATGGCCACAGCTATTTAACATATCTATAAAACCAGTTAAATGCTATAGATATGTTAAATGACCATGCCAGAGGTTAGTTGGAAATCTGTGCAAAATAGCTCTCAATGGCCCTACTCCATGTGTCCCATCCCCCAGCTCAGACTTGTGGTGGTGAAGACATGCTATATATATATATTTTTTTTTTTTCTAAATTTCCTGGGCACCCTGAGTTCTGGACCCCATAAAAAATCCCTATTTGGGGCTCCCTGTGGCTGTGCCCTGTTACATATTAATCATTGTCATTTCAAATATTGGGGGCTTTATGCCTTTTAGTATGCCTTGTAATATTTATTCATAACAGGACAGTATGTACCAGACAAAAAGAACCGTTATAAATAGTCATATAATAATGTAGTACCAAGCATGAGGGAAGGGGCAGTATTCTATAGACCTATATTGAGGTTGCAGTCTTTTAGTGAGTCTGTGCCTCTGAACTGTGAACTTCACAAGTCTTTTTCTGTTTTTTTTTTTTTTTTTCTCCCTCTTAAATGCAACTAGATAGCTAGAATACGCGGAGTTGGATATTTACCTTTCCCTGTGTCAGTTAGGTTCTGATAACACCCCAGTAGGTTAGGTTCTAGTTAACTAGTTTCTCCTGTGGGCAGATATTGTCAGAACAGAGTGTTTTCTTATACAGAAAAGGAAAATGGTTCTTTTTTACTTTGCTGTGCTCTAAGATGGAGGTGAGATTTCCCTATTTACTGTGGGACCTAGGCATGCTTCTATAGGTAAAACTCACAATATTGTGCAGGCTCCTGATGACTGGGTTCTTGTAGAGTTAGTTTTTAAAGCTCAGAGTTATCCCCACAGAGCCTCCAGCATTGGTTGATTATAGCTCAAGTTTTTCAACCCAGCATTGGGGCCCGTAGTTATTTCCCTTCATGACTTTCTGCTCCTGTGAGCTGTGGCTCCTATACTTCCTCATCTGTCTCCCCAGTGTTTAGGGCAATGGTTTGCCCTGTGCCGTCCCTTCACTTACTGATCCAAGAGTTGTTGAATTTTATACTACTCAGTTTTTGACTTCTTGTTAGGTGGAGTGGTGACTTCCAAACTTCTATGAAACTAGCAGTCAAAAATCACAATTTTTAATTTTTGCCACAGGATTCAGTCTTACTTTTGAGCCTCTTAGACCAGATATTTCATACTTATAGTTTACTCTTTGAAGATTAGAATTGTTTAATACTAGAATTTCCCATTTTGTAAGGCTCCAAATTTCTGGATAATTCTCTATTTTTATTTATTTTGACTGGAAGACCTGCTGATTTTTTCTTAAGTACATCTCTTTTTTCAAACATTTTGCTAAATACTACCAGTACTAAGCAACAAACGTTGGCTTTTTTTTTTTTTTTCAATCTATTACAATAGAGCTATAGCCTCAGTAAATATACAGTCTACTTTTCAAGTAATCTCAATGAGCTTCACCAAATGTTTTACCCCTAGATAACACAGTGAAGTTTTTGGAAATGGACTTAGCAATTAGGTGCCAGTTTCATATATTAAAATAAGTATAACTGATGAAAAAAAATGTCCTAAAATTATAGTGGCTTGCCACACTGGCTTATATTTGCTCATGTAAATGTCAATTAGTTGTGGTGGTGAGAGTAACAAAGAAGGTCTATGTTCAATCCAATCACTTAGAAACACAGTATATGGCGGGAAATCTTCCATCATCAATGTGTCGTTCTCAACATTGTCTTAGTTTCAGTATACAGCACTAAGAAGAGAGAGGATGATAAATCGCATTTGGGTTCAGGCTTGAAAGTAGCATACTTCATTTCTGCCCACAATTTATATACATTCATAGGCCATGGAAGATACAAGAAGACAGGACACGTAGAATGACTCCACTCTACACTACAGAAGGTGAACACACGTCTTTGTACTACAGACAGATCTATTTTGCCACATCCCTGCTTATCTCATACAGCCAGAAGTTACTGATATCTGAAAAAAAAAATACCCTTATCATTTTTATCAGCAAAAAATAAAACTAAGAGTAGGCTAAATGCTCAAAGTGCATGTTGTGTGGTCTTATTCTGTGGGTCTAACAAATGTCAAGACCAGCTGTTTTAATGCTTTATATGTCATAAAACAAGGGAAATAGAGAAATAATGAGCCACACAGTATATAAGATAAAAACAACAATTTCTTAGAAATACAACCCTTTCTAAATGTGAGTTCAGGTTGAAATTTTATCATAAGACTTCATCTAGAATGCTTCAGCAATAAATAGGAGTTTCATTGTATTTTTATAGTGTTTCTCAGTGTGGGCCTGCTATAAAAAAGCATTAATAAAAAACATTGAAAAACACAGTAATAGAAATGTTTCCTGCTGATGTACTGGCTTTGTTCAATGGAACATATTTAACCACCTAAAACCTGAATGTAGTCCTTTCAGGAGTCCTTCATCCATTTTAGTTTCTCAATAGAATATTCCCAGTGGCAGTAAATTTGAGGTGACCGCTCTAAGAAAGAACCAAATTACAGATAGCCTATCTACTCTTAAAACCAGACACACATGGTTTAAAAGTCAGTTGTAAAGAGAGAGGAGAATAATTTTCTTTTGGAGGTTGAGGATTCTAAAGCAGACATTATTTGAATAAAAAATCTTTCCAGTTCTGCATGAAGTTGAACCTCCAAAATGCCATTGTTAAAGGAAATACTTTCTAAATTTTTCTACTGTTCACTCTGTCACAGAAGAATAGATAAATGAGGGCTCAACAGAGTCATCCAGGGATCCTGACTATAAAATGTTTAAGTTGAAATAAATCTCAATGTATTATCAAAAACCTACAGAACACTATCATTGATACTAAATTCTTACAGTTTTAATTCATTGATTTTTCTTGTCCATTGATTAATGGAAATGTAAGATATTTGGAAATAACAGGGTTTTGAAATATCCATGTATTGAGCCATTAGCATCTTCACAGTCTAAGAAATATCTCCTGTTGACATTGGAGAAACATTTAAAGAATGTTTGAAAAATATAGTCTTGTATAACTCAAGGAGTTGTTTTTCTCTAAAGTGCTTTCCATTTTGTTAAATAAATATTAAAGAATATATTTCAAAGTGATGTCATTGACTATTCTCTATCTTTAATTACATGGCAGAATGAATTGTCTGTTAAGTCATTGATAGATGGTGACAGAAAAGCTATGTCATTAAAATGAGGAATATATATGTTATAACATTAAGCAGGGAAATGAGGCAGTAAGCATAATTGTGCCAAGCCACAAGGTAGAGGAAGAGTGTGAAGCCTTGGGGATGGGTGGAAATGAATCTCTGATTTTCATTTTAGAAAGTATTTACTTGATTTGTCCTGAGACTCTTTTCCTGATGCCAGTTGTCCGGGAAGACTTTAGGTGCAGTTAGTTAAGATCATTAGTGTCTATGTTAAGTTCTTAGAATTTAGCTTATTCATAATTCTTGTACATTGAGTTACAGGGTATCAAAAGGTCAGTAAGAATTGCCAATGGCCTTATGCTATTCTTAATAAACCATCCACTAGGTAACATGGAGAATAAAAATGGTCAGTGACTGACAACTGTGGCAAAACTCTGTGTAATCAGCCGTTAGAATGTTGGCTTGAGAAGTCCTTGCACATTATCTTGAGAGAAAGAAAGAGGAACAGCACATATATTTTATATATTTATATATGTATTTTTATATGTGCATATATATAAATTAATTTTTCTCTTGCATTTTTTCACACAGCAAAAATATTATTATCTTAAGTCCTGACAATGTTTATGCACTATGATAGTACCTGGAATATATCAGGCAGAATAATCTCTTACTTAGCAATAAAAATGGCCATGTAGTTGGCCTCTAGTTCTATTCTTTAAATATTTGTTTTCCATATGAAAGCTAGAGTAATCTTTTTAAAAGAAACCATATTATGTTATTTCCAACTAAGGAACATTTCAAAGGTTTCTCATCCTATTAAGGCTAAAATCAGAATTCCTAGCTACAGCCAGCATAGACCTTACATGTTCTGACTCCTTTCTACTTCCCTGCCTTCATGTCAGATCGCTCTTACTGACTCGTTCTGCTCTACTGACATTGACTTTCTCACAGTTCTTAAGATTTTTCCAAATACAGCCTCTTGTCAAGGCCTTAGCAATGCAGATGTCTGTCTGGAACTCTCTTCACACTTATCATTGTATAGTTTCTTCCATCATCTCCTTCTGGTTTTTGCTCTGTCGACCTTGGTGGTGTGATCTTTCCCTGGCCATTTTCTGGATTACAGAACCTCCTCCTATTCAGTCCTCATCCACATGACCTGCTTCATTTTTCCACAATGCACTTATCACTAACTGAAGTCATATATATAATTTTCTTTTTTTATCTGTTCTACAAAATTTAGACTCCATGAGGGTAGAAACATCATCAGCTTTGTTTACTGAAAAAACTGTAATTTCTAAAACTCTTCCTAGAATTTAGAATGAGCTCTTTTTTGTTGTTGTTGAATGAATAAACGAACAAAAATACAAAATAAAATATCTAATAGTAATGAATAGAAATTAAATAAATGATAATATGAATAGACATTTAAACATTAAAAATTGCATATTCTAGGCAAGAAATTTAAAGAAACTGTAATGAGATTTTACATTGATAAGGAAAGATTTATTACAAAGTATGCTGAAGGGATATTTAAACAGTAACCTGAAGAATGAGTGCGAATGATTTAACAAGAATGGAAAGAAGAGTATGTCAGAAAGCTATAGAAGCCCTGAGTCTAATGAAAAGCTTGGAGGAAGATTTTTAATGGATAGGTTAATTATTTGAGGGGAGATTAATTTGTTAACAAAAATTAAACAAAAATACATTAAAATTGCAAAATAACAAATAACAAAAAAAGCTTTAGTATTATATTCTATGAACATATAATCAATTCCATGTACATATTGGCTGATGAGTTAGCTGACAAAATAAAATTACATGTGACTTAATACTGAATGGAGTTTTAACTTTTTCTGAGGGAGTGCACTGATATAGATAGATTGATAGATATAGATATATAGATGTAGATATATAGATATATAATGTTTCTTTTCTAATTGTTAAAGTAATATATACCCATTGTAAAACATTTGGAAAATCTTAAAAAAGCATTAAGAATTAATTTTTTAAATAATTCATAGTCAATTTATAATCACTGTTGAGTCTACATTATAATAGTATGTATTATTTCACACCTTTTACATACTTATCTCTAATATCTATTAATATAATTATATAAATCATTAAATATGCAACTAAAATCGTACAAAATTATATTAATTATATATTTCAACACAATTTTATTTTTTCAATTTATTGCAAACATTTATAATGTGAATAACATGTTCAGATGAAATAAAATTTAAAGACTGATTATTTTATTGTGTAACATCATAACTTTAATGAGTTTCATCTTACAGATTTGCTTATTTCTATTTTTTCTATGTCAAGCATAAGAAAAATGTGCTCAACAAGTATTTTTAAATTCTATATCATTTAAATTTGTAATAAAATTTCTGTGTACATATATGATTATACGTTTATGGTAAATAAAAATAGAACCATTGAATCTAAATATATAAATAGCATAAAAATTTTATTATAGGTTTTCTCTTATACAACAAATTTTAATAATAAAGCAAACTAAATCAATTGTTATATACTATATATTTTAGACATATTTTAGCACAAACATAGCTTACATATAGTAACCATTAGAAACTAACATTGTCAAAAACCCATTTGCCCCCATGATGTATATATTGGGCATTATAACAATGTGGAATAAAGGCTGTTGAGATCTTTAAATGGTTAATAACTATCTTGCCAATTATAAAACACTGCTGATGATAGGAAAAAAACAAGTTTGAATAAAAAGGAAAATGCTTTAAAACTCTGTATTTAATCAGTAGTGTTTAGACTATGGCAAAAAATGTATAAATGTAAAAAGTAGGTTTATTTTTGAAATTATTGGAAGAAAAATAGCTGTTTGTTATATTGTATTATAAAAAATGGTTTCACTGGAGAGAGAGTGGTTAAGATCTAAAAAGTCTAAAAAATTCTATTTCCTGATTTTTTTCTTACCCATTTGCTCATTATACTCGTTAGCAATACTGAGTTGGGTTGTTTATCTGCATTTTATTTATGTTTTGCTATTCTAACAATGTTTTGAAAATATGAAATAATAAAAATATCTCAGTGATCTAATTTGCATTTCTTTGATTGTTGAGTTCTAACTTGTTTCCTTTTATGTCTTGCTATTGTTATCTGTGCTTTTATAAACAAATCATCCTATTTATAAAAATAACCTATTTTTCTGCACAATTGTCGCTCTTTTAAATGGGTCACTTATTTATACCTATTGTTTAGAAAAGAAAAAAAAATTAGGTAGCTATTTATGCTATTGGTAAAAATATGGATAGATGAAATGTAAATAGTACAATCAAAAACAATATTTTATATAGTACGTATTTAACTTTATGTTATAATTTGTTAGACTACAAACCTATAACATTTTAGCAATATTAAGTAACAATGATGTTATGTATATGGATATTTGTTTTATCATGTGTTCAAACATGATTAAAATGCATATTTTAGCTATCCCCATGACATTGACTGTACAAGATATTTTTCCCATTGTTCCTAGTGCTATTTAGCTAGAAAAGGGAAACAAAGGAAATTGGACATTGAGTTTCATAAACTTGGAAGCATGAGCCTGCTTTCTAGACAGGAAGCTATAGTTTCACACCCCAGGGGGTTACAGCATTTCTCTGCCAAGAAGATCAACACTGCTCTCTTCCCTCCCTCTGGTACCAAATGACCATGTGGGAGCGGGGGAAGAGAGTCACATGCATGATAGAAGTCAAAATGGTGCAGGGGGAGGTGTTGGGCAAGAGAAGCCTGTCAATATAGCCTGGGGAAAGAAGGGATTGGTTAGGAGGTGTACCCACCTGAAGCATGTAAAAGTGTGGGTAGTTGATTGGTCATTTTGAGAAAGCACCTGGTCTGTCCCACATTCAAGCTAATAAAACCCCAGGTTAACAAAGAAGCTTTCTTGCCCAGATGACCTGCACTCACCCCATGCATTTGTACATCCTCTCTCCAAGACCGACTGCTTCTAATAGCTTCAAGGTCCCTGGACTTATGACTCCACAGGCAAGCTCCATGAGGTAGCCTGAAATGAACTATAACTAGAAACACACTAAGCTATGCAGATGCTAGATGGACTGTACTTTAATATGGAGCATAAACTCTGGGCAGTGGCCTTCATCCTGGTCCTGCTAAAGACAAGACTGGACTTTCTCTCTGGTGAAACAGATGGAACTGGGACATTGGGATGTCAGGAGGGGAACCCCTCCTTAATTTAACATCATCAATAAACCATATCACAGAACCACATCCTCTCCTGTGGGTCTCAGGAAATTCTTTTCCTTTAGATACCACAAGATCCCCACTTCCACTGGCAACACCAGTAGCTCTGATACTTTAGCTTCTATTAAGATCTTATCATTTTGTGTAGTTGTGTCTCTTTGTAAGAAAAGCAGAAGTAAATAATATATCTTACTCCAATGCAAACTTTTCATTTTAATGACTCTACAACATCAATGACCACAGCTATTTGTTCTCATTAATTTCATGCTCATGTTAGTATACAGCAACATAAATATAATTAAAATTAATTAGCCATTAACTTATGCATACTTTTCCTTATTTTTCAATAGCAAATTCAAATCCAATTTCTTGGGCCTCCATAATATCTATTCAATCTATCATACTTGATAAATTTCCCCTCGAAGTGCCTCATGTATATTTATCAATACCTGAAAAAACATAACTTCTATCAAATGTAATACTGAGCTCTAATATAGAACCTGGTACTCGTAATGTGTTTGAAAAGAATATGTGGAATATATGGATATAGACATGTAGATATAGACATATGAGTATATGTACAACAAAACAAACAAGTTTTGATAGAATATTTACTGAGGACGAAAAAACACAGTGCAGATAATAAATGACTCATAATAAAAAAGATTCTAAAATTATACGTTTCACACTCATAGAGAGATTCATAATTAATGCTAAGGAGAAGTTGAAAGAAAAAATGAGTCATAAAAGGTTGTGATAGAAGGAGAAAAACCAGCCTACTTTGTCAAGGTAAGGTCCTGGGAGGCTCTGCGGTTTACCTCATAATATTGTATATAGTAGCATTTTGGCAGAGCTGTTCTGACCCAGTTCCACCAATTCCCCAACAGACCCTGGTATGAAATTCCAGGTATGAAAGTGTCACTGAATGGCAAAGGACAAACTAAAGCCAGCAGGGCACTTTAATTAAGCCATAGGAATGGTGAAACAAACAAAACAAAACCAAGTTTGCAAAGTCACATTTGAAACTATATCCACACATGTACACACACAAAACCAGATTGAGCATCATCAAAGGTGTCTCTTGAACCACCGTTCATCTCTAACTTGAGATCAATGATTTATTTGCCTAATCTTCGTTTCTATTTCTTCAACTTTGCACATATTTCAGCCTTGAGAGACAGAAATGACTTTTTGACTACTATAGAAGCTTTTCTTCTTTTACTGGGATTTTTTGGCACTGCTGATGAGATTATTCTGAAAAGAAATAGATTTTATTGACCTTGAATTGAACATATTTCAAGTGTATATAGTTTAATATATATATACATATATATATATTTCTAAGAACTCACCATCAAAATTAAAAAAATATTTCCATCAAAGTTTACTTTTACTTCTTTTTTAATGCCCTTTTCCACTCCTCAGAATGCTTCCTATCCCATCCTGAACTAATGTTTTCCATCACTGCGGAATAATTGTAGTTTTGTATAACTTTGTGCACAGGGAATGATACAATATAAACTCTTTTTTTGCTTACTTTTCTCAGCATAGTTAATTGGTATTCACTTAGCTGTAGTGTGTATATACAACTTTTTTTTTAATTGCAAAGTAGTATTCCATTATAGATATAACAATTTGTTTACACCTTTAACTGTTGCTGGACATTTTAGTTGTTTTTAGTTTAGGGTTGCTACAAATACAGTTTTTATGAAGATTTATGCACACAGGAAACATAGAATTATTGGACCGTGGGGTAGTTGTAAAAGTTTTAGGCAATTGCCAGATTGTGTTCTAAGCAGTTGTATCATGTCCTCCTGTCAAGTTTATGAGAGCTCTAGTTCTCCACACCTTTCCAACACATTGCACAGTTAGCATTTTTAATTTTAGCATTCTACTAGTTATGTGTTGGAATTTCATTGGGGTTCAGTTAGTATATTCATAATCATTAATGATATTGAATATTGTTTTATGTGTTCATTTGCCATTCTTATATTTTCCTTGATGAAGTATCTATTCAAATTTTTTGCCCATTTTTAATTGAGCTGTTTATTTTCTTTCAGAATTTTGAGAGAATTTATATATTCTGGATGCAAGTCTTTACCAAACATTAAGAGTTGCAAATATTTCCTGCCAGTCTGTGGTTTGTTTTGTCATTCTCTTAATACTGTATTTCAGAGAGCAGAAATTCTTAATGTCATTGAAGCCCAGTTTATCAATTTGTTCTTTTCAGAATCATGCTTTTGGTGTTATATCTACATATAAAGATATATCCCAAGACAAACAGACTTTTTTCCTATACTATACTTTAGAAGATTTAAAGTTTTATTTTACCATGACAAAATCTGGATCTGTGATTCATTTTGAGGGTTTTTTTTTTTAATACAAGGTACAGTATGGATTAAAGTTTAATTTTTGAATAAAGAATATCTAATTATTCCAGAATCATTTGTAGCAAATAGTATCCATATCCCCTGTACTGCCTTTGTACTTTTGCAAAAAAAATATAATAAAATAGTAAAAGAAAGTTGTTCTTATACATATTTCTGAATCCTTCATTTTGTTTCAATGATCTGTTTGTTTGTTTGACACCAATGCCACATGGTCTTTATTATTGTCACTTAAAATAATTCACAAGACCAGGTAATTAATTACCCCAATGTGTGGTATTACAGCATCAACTAAAATTCAAAATATTATCTAAATATCATCAGCTTAAAAACTTTAAATCTCATCATCTAAATCATCTGTGTGTGAGACTCTGATTAAGATCCAACATGTGGCAAAATTTCTTTCCATCTACAAACCTGTGAATCTAAAACCACGTTAGCTCCTTACAAAATACAATGATGAAGCAAGCATAGGATAACAATCATAGATTTCCAATTTCAAAAGGGAGAAAAATGAAGAAACTAAGTGATCACTATTCCTAAGAAATTTTAAAATCCAGCACAGTAAAGTCCATTAAGTTTCAAGGTCTAGAAATGATCTTCTGTGGTTCAGGCTCCACCTTCTGCACCCATGGTTTCTTTTTCTTAAAAGATAGCACATGTTTACAAATTAGTAGTTTTTTCAGCCTGTATCGTGTAGGGATTGTGGAGTCTGACAACCATGCAGGTTAATGAACTTGAATTGCCTTTGAACTGGATCTGACTGGCATTGGCTCTTGAGAGTCTCTTCTCAAATAGGAATTTGGCATGCCTGCTGTTAAATTTTTCATAATTTAAAATTGATCATGTCTGAAGATATATACCACAGAAATCAGCAAATAACACACATCAAAACTTGTGGCTTTTTTTTCCATTCAAGAAAGCTGGTTTACCAATGTACTAACACAAAGCAATAATATACCTAAGCAGTTTATCTAATTCTAACCACAGTAAATCTAATTAGACCACATTAATGAGATGAAAACCATGACAAAATTTACAGAAGATAGTGGAAAATGTATGTGGCTCTTATATGAAGAAAAAGCATGGAAAACGCAGAGGTCCTTGAAGTCAGTTTCTTTGGTTAGCTAACCTATAAATATACAACTATATGCTGGGATTCTGGTGGCAAATCCAAAAACATTTATCACATGCCATCTAGCAGGTAATTTAATAAGTTAATATAAAATATATTTATTCCTTGAAGTCTTTTCCTGTCATTATTCTAAGTGTTTCTTTGGATAATGAAAACATGTTTTCAGACTTCATTGCTCACATATAAACATAATTATTCATTAGTTAAATCAATATTTTTTTCAGTTACTGAGAGAATTTAATAGAGCATCCCACAACATAAAACTATCTTAGGCAAATAAAGAACTTTCTCAAGAAAACAATATTGCTGATGACAAAACAATAAATACACATAAAATAATTCAAGAAGAACATAAAATATAATATCCAGAAGTATAAAAGAAGCCCGTATCAAACCTAAGAACACAAAGTGACATTGAGCTATGTACATTGATTAACCCAACCAGCCATCACTATTGAAAAACAATCATTTTGAACTTTCAGTTATTTGACTACTGTAATATAGTATCTCCCTTGAAGATTCTTAGAAATTTCTAAAATAACTAACTCAAATCTTCTGGTCACATATGTGAACATGTTGACCAGTACCCCACAGACAAGCCTTTTTGAGAAATGCTATACTCTTTTCTGTAGAACAAGGTGTTCCAGAAGTTCTGTTACAATTATGATATAAATTTTCTATTTTTAAAGCTGATATTTCCACATTATCCAGATTATTTTCATGAGCATACAGCATTTCTTTCCCTTACTTTCAGAATAATCAAGAAGCTAGAAATGTCATTCATGTTCTAGGTTTTCTTGTAATTAATGATTGCTGTGTGACAAAATTCTAGCCAATAAGACCCCAATGTAAGCCCATGTTGAGACATGAGAAGATATTTGCTTCTTTATAAATGGGAGAAATGCTGATTTTTGCCCTTTGTCCTTTTCCAAAAGTGGATATATTCCTAGACCTTTGAAATGTATGACGACCATTAGCTAAACATTTAAGGACAAAAGGCCAGCGTACTTAGGAAAGTAGAGGACAAAAAGCTAAATGACCTAGGCCTGGATGGTGATAATGAACTGTTAAACAAGCCCCAGATTGCCTTCAACAAGAACCTTCTTAAGTACCTCTGTGGCATAAGGCATTATTAGATGCATTTTTGTTCTTCCAACTACCACTTTATAACAAAACACTAATTATAGATTGTTATCATTTTAAAAATAGGAGTTGGTAGATATGCACTTTTAATTTGTAATTATATTTTACTGTTTATGCTCTTATAGTTATCTTAATTTTTCCTCATTTGCCTCCCTCCCCCCGGGCCCCCCTACTCCCTCAGGCAATCCCCACAATATTGTCTGTATCCATGGCCCATGCACATGTGTTCTTTGGCTAATCCCTTCACTTTTCTCGTCAAGCACCCCCCTCTCCCATTCCCCTCTGACAGCTTTCAGTCTGCTCCATGTTTCTATGCCTCTGATTCTATTTTGCTCATTGGTTTGTTTTGTTCATGAGATTCCAGATATAAGTGAGAACATATGGTATTTTTGTTTCTTTAACTGGATTATTTCACTTAGCATAATAGTCTCCATGTACATCCATGCTGTTACAAAAGTAAGAGTTCTTTCTTTTCTACTGCTGCATAGTACTCCATTGTGCAAATGCCCCACAGCTTTATTATCCATTCATCTACTGATGGGTGCTCAGGCTGTTTTCAAATCTTGGCTATTGTAAATAATATTGCTATGAACACAGGGGTACATACTCTTATATTCTTTTGATTAGTGTTTTGGTATTCTTAAGATATAGTCCCAACCCTGACTGGTGTGGCTCAGTGAGTTAGGCATCATCCCACAAGCCAAGAGGTTGTCAGCTGATTCTTGGTCAGGGCACATGCCTCGGTTGTGGGCCGGGTCCCTGCTTGAGGGTGTTCAGGAGGCAGCCCATGGATGGTTCCCTTCCACATTGGTATTTCTCTCATCTCTTTCTCCTTCCCTTCCCCTCTCTCTAAAAATAAATAAATGAAATATTTTTTTAAAAAGGAATAATTGTTTAGGAAGTTCCATACTGTTTTCCACAGTGGCTGCACTAGTCTGCATTCTCACCAACAATGTACTAGGGTCCCCTTTTCTCTAGTTCTCAACAGCACTTGTTGTTTGTTGATTTATTGATGGTGGCCATTCTGGCAGGTGTGACATCTCACCTGGTTTTAATTTGCATCTCTCTGATGATTAGTGATGTTGAGAATTTTTTCATATGCTTTTGGACCATCTGCATGTCCTCTTTGAAGAAGTGTCTATTCAGGTATTTGCCCATTTTTTAATCAAATTGTTTGTCTTACAGGTGTTGAGTTGTATATGTTCTTTGAATATTTTGGAAATTAAAACCTTATCAGATGTATCATTAGCAAATATATTTTCCCATATACTGGGTATCCCTTTCATTTTGTTGGTGGTTTCTTTAGCTGTGCTGAAGCAAGAGCATACAATGGAGCAAATACAGTCTCTTCAATAAATGGTGTTGGGAAAACTGGACTGGTACAGGCAAAAAAAAATGAAACCAGGCCACCACCTTACACCATGCATAAGAATAAACTCAAAATGGATAAAAGACAAATGTAGTCATGAAACTTTAAAAATCCTAGAAGAAAAACATAGCAGTAAAATTTCAGCTATCTTGAGTAGTGATATTGTTGCCAATATATCTCCTAGGCATAGGGAAACAAAGGAAAAAATAAACGAATGGGGCACATGATATTGATAAGTCCCTTTAAAAAAAGCCTCCTGATCCCAGTTTACCCACTCCTCAACCCTGTATATTTTCTGTCTTCCTTCAAGCCACACTTTGGAAAAGGGTGGCTGATGTACTCTCTGCTTTTCCAGCTCCCACTCCTACTCACTCCAATCTGCCTTGCATCTCTATGTATCCTCTAAAAATTTACCAAGTCCAATGGAATATTTTTATCCCCATCTTTTCTCACCCCACTGAAGTATTCAATTATGATTATATACTCATTTTTGAGATAGTTCTCTCTTTTACAATACATAACACTCTATCTTGCTGTTTTTTTATCATCTTTTTTTTATTGCCCCTGTGCTAAAACTGAAATCTTAATATTGCTGTTCCTCAAAGTTGGGCCCTGATACTTTACTTTCTGCTCTTCATAGTCATTCCCTAAGTGATATCATACTTCTCTTGGCTATAAAAATATCAGTACACTAATGAGTCATACATTTATATCTTAAGTGCAGACATTTTCTCTGAGCTTCAGTCATCTGAAACTGATTGTTCGTTTGACATTTTTTACTCGACTACCTCACCCTCTTTCAAATTTAAGCTTTCCAGTCATCTCACAACTATTCTGTCCTATTTTTTCTCTCTTTTAGAAAAGGTACTTTTATTCATACTGTTATTTCTTCAAACTTAAAATCTGAGAATTACCGATTCCTCTCTTGTATTGAAAGCTTGATATCAAACCAATCATGAACTTCTGTTTCTGCTCAGTCCCTATTTTCAACTTACGTGTCTTACATCTCTGATGTATCACTGCAGTGGCCTTTTAACTTGTTTCTGTCTTTCAATCATTGCTTCCAATCTATTTCATATTGTACATTAGTTTGAAGAACTTTTAAAATGTAAAGCATTGAAAAATTAAATCAGTTTCTCTCCAGCTTCAATTATTTTATATGTTCACATTGCAGTTGGGATAAAATGCAAACATGACTCCATAGCTTACAAGTCTCTGACTGTTTGCATTACTCTGCTGAAATAAATTTCCCCATCCTCAGCATGAAGTAATTCCCCCTATTATATGCAAAGTTCTTAACTGCTCTGAGAATTAGCTCATGCTGTTTCCTGTCCTTGTAAAATTGAGGGGTGACTGGCCACTTCTTGTTCTTCAGGTATTAACTTAAGTCATTCAGAGATTTCTTCTCTATTTAAATGACTTCCCTTTCATTCTCTATTTCAGCACTTTATTCCTCTGTTTATTTACTTTGATATACTTATTATGATCTATATCTACATGTATCCAAATATGTGTGTATATGTGTATATATGTGTATATGGGTATATATGCATGCACGTATGTGTGTGAATATATATGTATGTGAATATAGACATATACGTGTATACATATTCAACTCTGAACTTTACTTCTAACTTTCTCGTCAGTATATTTGCAGTGCTACCACAAGACCTGGCAGAAAATAGCCATTTATTTAATAAATAATCACTGAATATCTACTACATGCCAGGCACAATTAGAGGTGCTGGTTATATGACAGGAATTAAAATATTACCTACTTTCACTAATTTTGTGTCCTGATTTTGTGAGTTTCTCTTCGAAGTGTAGTCAGATAAGGCCTGTGTCAAGTATACCTCAGAAAAGCTGGAAAAAATGTATGTCATCTATGAGAAGTTGAAATTTAAATTAAGCCCTAAATTATGAAAAGACAATCAACCTAACAAAAGTTCAGGGGCAGAATATTCAAGGCAGACAATGCAAAATACAAAGACTCTAAGTTACACATGTTTAAGAGAGAAAAAGAAGGTCATATGGCTAGAAATCATGGTGCTGTGAAGAGCAGTTTATAAATAGTGTTGTGGAATTAAGTGGAGGACAGTGCACATAGAAGTTATTAAAGAGTTATAATCACAGAGTTGCACGGATTGGAAGGAAGAAAGGAAGCCAGGAAGCTGGGAAGGAGGGAAGGAAAAAAGGAAGGAGGGAGGGAGGAAAATATTGGCAGTACCGATGATATTACCTGCTGATTGAGAATATGGCTAAAAGATAATAAGGCTCTCCTGCTGCTGCCTCACATAAAATGATTTTGTGGCATTCTGTAAGTTCATTGAACCTGCTACTTCATGTTAACTGACATCTGACCAACTGGAGCTCTCTAAACCCCAGCAGTCACTTCTGATATTCTCATATGATTCGGGTGCTTCAATTTAGTAACTTAATGCTTCAGCTAAATGAATTCTCCATAATTATTCTTTTCACATGGTGGTTACCACCTCATCTCATTGGGAAGAGGTCAATATCAGATAGATCTGAAAGGAGGGACATTGAGGCTCTGCTTGTGAGGGAGTTCGTGGTGGGAGGCACCACCACGTCCAGAAGCAAAGCCTGCGGGAATGCCTGTAACCCACCGCCACCACACACTAGGTGGGCTCAGAAAGTTCATCTCTTTGCCAGAAACCCCACCATCTCCTCTCCCCACCATCTCATTTCAGCCTGAGTAAACAGAAATATCCTTTAATAGAGATTTTTGACTAACTGTGCTTTCCTATTCTACAGCATGCTGGTTACTACTCACTCTCTCCTTAAAGTTGTTATCTCATTAAAGACTAGTAATTTGAGAACCAATTTTCATTTTAATCCACTAACATCCAAGTCAATAATTTGCAAATATACAATTTGTTTGCTAATTCTTCAAAATTCACTGTGTTTTGCAATCTGAATTATACAAGCTCCATCTTAAATGCTTTATTCGTGAACACAAGAAGATTTTGAATAGATTCCTGTTTAAATTTGGATTTAGGTAAGCACTTGGATCATTGTTTACTATTTTTAAAAAGATGACATCTATAAATCACTCTAGCACATTTTTTATCTTTAGGTTTTTTAATTAAATTTATTGATATGACATTGGTTAGCAATATTATATAAATTTCAGGTGTACAATTTTATAATATAACATTTGTATACTCTATTGCACAGGTGGCAAACACAAGGCCTGAGGCCCGAATCCGGCCCTCCACCTTGTTTTGTCTGGCTCGGCACCTTATTTCTACCATTCGACAATGTCAAGTTTCCGCTTAACTGTTAAGGAGTAGTTACAGTTATACAGTCCTAAAAGTACATTTGGCCCTTTGAAGGCAACTGCGAGGCTGATGTGGCCCCTGGTGAAAATGAGTTTGACACCCCTGCTCTACTGTGTGCTCCAATTCAAAGTCCAGTCTCCTTCCCTTAACTTGTATTTCACCCCATTACCCTCTTCATTCTCACTCAACCCCCTACCCCTCTGTTATCTGCATCTATGAGTTTGTCAGGTTTCTTAATTAAAAAAAAAATATTGAATTTATTGGATGACATTGCTTAAATTCAGGTTTCAGATGCACTATTCTATAATACAACATCTGTATATTTTATTGTGTGTTCACCACTCTGTCAAGTATCCTTCCACTACCATTTATCCCTCATTTTCCCTCTTCTACCTCCCCCCACCACCTCTTCCCTCTGGTAATCAGCATACTGATTGTCAATGTCTATGAGTTCTTTCTTAATCCCTTCACCTTTTCCACTCAGCCCTCCAACCCATTTGCCCTCTGACAGCTTCTCTGTATCTAAGGGTCTGTTTCTATTCTGCTTCTTAGTTTATTTTGTACATTAGATTCCATATATAAGTAAAATCATATGATACCCATTTTTCTCTGACTGACTTATTCACTTAGCATAATACTCTCTAAGTCCACCCATGTTTGTCTGTTTTCTTTTTAAATATCCTATATATGAGTGAAATCATATGTTTTTTGTCCTTATTAGTGTGACTTATTTCACTTAGCATAATATTCAAGATCCATCCATGCTGTTGCAAATGGCTATATTTCACCTTTTATATAGCTAAGTAGTATTCCGTTGTATACGTGTACCAAATCATCTTTATCCAACCATTCATCAAAAGACACTTGCATTGTTTTAATATCTTTACTATTGTAAATGATGCTGCAATGATCATAGGGGTACATATATCTACAAGAAATAACATGTGTTGGGGAGGATTTGGAGGAAAGATAACCCTCATATACTATTGGTGGGAATGCAAACTGGTACAGTCACTAGGGAAAACAGTATGAGATTTCTCAAATAATTAAAAGTAGAGCTACCAACAATTCATCTTCTGGATCTTTTTATGCTTCTTTTATTCTGTTTGGAATATGTTTACAGACATACATATTTTTAGTGTGTTTGTGCATTTAGTGTGTTTAGTGTGTAATGTAATTATTTTGTTACCGTAATAGCTAACACTTATTTAATATTCATTATGTGTCTTGTAAGTGTTCAGCATGGGTTACAAGGTTTGCCTCACTTAATCTTCAACACAACTCTATGAAATTAGTTATTTTCAATGAAAGCATTAAGAATGTGAGAAGACTAAGGCAGAGTGATATTAAGTAACATTCTCAAGGATTCATACATAAGAAATATTATGTCAAGACAAGAATTTGATCCCATTGGTTCTGTTTTCAGTTTCACTCATTGATTTGGGAAAATTTGGCATTTGTGATTAATGAATATTATTACTAACTCTGTTAAGGAAAAATAAATTATTCTGACAGTTATTGAAATAGTAAGAAGACTTTATTAAGGACTATTGAGATAGGTGTGAAGACTGACAATAGGTGAGAGATCAAATTCAACTCCAAATATAATAACAACAAGTAGGAAGCAGATGGGGGCAGAGGGTGGAGCAGTGGATGGAAAATTGCTAAGGAGATATCCAAGGGTAGGGGACCTCACAGGATTCTTGCTGAGGGCAGTCCGAGGCAATCAAATATCAATGGAGGAGGATGAGGAATTTATTAGATATCAAGAGTTATCACATATCCAGGGTGAAGGGATTCCATGTAAATGGACTGGGCAGGATTCTTACTAAAACTGGGCTATGCAGACCTGACAAGGACAGGGGCCAAAGTCAAGACTGAGTGGAGAGGAGGGCTTAGAGGAGCCTGAGTAAACTTGGTCAAGAAGAACATCTTGTCAATTCACCATAAGAATAATGAAAATTTTATAGATGAAGAGGACCTTAGAAATAACCTGAATCAACCCGACCTCCTTATAGAGAAAAATGGTGAACACTTATGTGCATTTGTTTGTCCAAAGTCACTTGGTTGATGGAACAGACGAGACAGTAACTTAGCCCTATGCCCTTACTTGTACACTATTATTGTCTCTTATTTGATCATTTACATATTACCCTATTATCTAAGAAATTAGGCACTTTACAAATGCTGAATGGCACAACATATAACAGATAAAATTGACTTTAAAACTCTCAATAAAAAGAAACATAATTTGTTTTCGATTGCTATTTCTTTGTTTTAGATTGCTATAGATTGGAATTCTAATCTCTGTACTAAAGGTCTTCTGTGGAGCTGTAAATGAAAAACAGTGTGTGAGTACATGGTTTTAGCACCTGTTTTGTTGCCTGCACTTGATGTAATTAGTGTATTTAAACACAGCCTTATTGGTTACACCATATGGTTTGTAACCATTAGTATAATAATAGACGTACCATTTAAAATAGAGCTCAACAACTGAGTACTATTGTTCCATTATGCTAGCATAACAGGGTTTTTTGAGAGTTGATTGAATCCCAGTTTTGAATCTCTGACTCAGGTTCTCTAAAAGAAATTCAGATATTAATAAATATTTTATACTCCTTTGACATGGCGGGCCCTAAAATAATATTCTAGGTAAACTATTATTAAAGATAACAATGAATCTTATTGACAATTTGAAATGCGAAGATGTGTTATCTTCTGGCTTACTAAAACTGGGTCTCCATTGTGAAAGTTTAGTTTTTTAAAAAGTATATTTTATTGATTATGCTATTATAGTTGTCCCATTTTCCCCTCTTTATCCCCCTCCGCCCTACATACCCCCTCCCACCTGCATTCCCTCCCTTCTACATTTCCCATGCTATTCTAAACCTCCCCCTGTCTATTTTCTAGCTAATATTTATGCTACTTATTCCCTGTACCATTTCCCTCATTATCTCTTCCCTTTCCCCGCTGATAACCCTCCATGTGATCTCCATTTCTGTGATTCTATTCATGTTCTAGTTGATTGCTTAGTTCACTTTTTTTGTTTGTTTGTTTAGGTACAGTTGTTAGTTGTGAGTTTGTTGTCATTTTACTGTTCATATTTTTTATCTTTTTTTAAAATGAGACCCTTTAACATTTCATATAAGAAGGGATTAGTGATGATGAACACTTCTAACTTGACCTTATGTTGGAAGCACTTTATCTGCCCTTCCATTCTAAATGATAGCTTCGCTGGGTAGAGTAATCTTGGATGTAGGTCCTTGCCTTTCATGACTTGGTATACTTCTTTCCAGCCCCTTCTTGCCTGCAAGGTTTCTTTTGAGAAATCAGCTGTTAGTCTTATGGGAACTCCTTTTTAGGTAACTGTCTCCTTTTCTCTAGCTGCGTTTAAGATTCTCTCCTTATTTTTAATCTTGGGTAATGTAATTATGATATGCCTTGGTGTGCACTTCCTTGGGCTCAACTTCTTTGTCACTCTCTGAGCTTCCTGGACTTCCTGGAAGTCTATTTCTTTTGCCAGATTGAGGAAGTTCTTCTTCATTATGTTTTCAAATAAGTTTTTAATGTCTTGCTCTTCCTCTTCTCCTTCTGGCACCCCTATGATTCAGATGTTAGAACATTTAAGTTTGTCCAGCAGGTTCCTAAGCCTCTCCTCATTTTTCTGAATTCTTGTTTCTTCATTATGTTCTGGTTGAATGTTTATTTCTTCCTTCTGCTCCAAACTGTTGATTTGAGTCCCAGTTTTCTTTCTGTCACTGTTGGTTCCCTGTACATTTTCCTTTATTTCACATTTCATACCCTTCACTTTTTCCTCTATTTTGTGACAATACTCAACCATTTCTATGAGCATCCTGATTACCAGTGATTTTTTTTTTAAGATTTTATTTATTTATTTTCAGAGAGAGGAGAAGGGAGGGAGAAAGAACAATGTATGGTTACCTCTCACATGGCCCTCACCGGGGACCCGGCCCGCAATCCAGGCATGTGCCCCGACTGGAAATTGAACCGGTACCCTCTGGTTCCCAGCCCGCGCTCAATCCACTGAGCTACACCAGCCGGGCTGATTACCAGTGTTTTGAACTGTGTATCTGATAGGTTGGCTATCTCTTTGTTGCTTAGTTGTATTTTTTCTGGAGCTTTTATCTGTTCTTTCATTTGGGCCATTTTTTTTTTTTTTTTTTTTTTCTCTGCATGCCCGTTACGTAGTAAGGGGTAGAGCCTTAGGTATTCACCAGGGCAGGGCAACCCTTGTTCCTGCATTGTGGTACTGTATGTGGGGGAGGTGTCTGAGAGAGTATAATGCCACTTGCTCAGCTCTCTGCTGACTTTCAGTCACTTCCTCTGCTACCCACAAGTAAATTGGGCCCTTCTGGTATTGATTCCCAGGTGGGTAGTTTTGTGTATGTTCTAGGACCCTCTGGGTCTTTCCAATGAACTCTCGTATGAGTCTGGGAGTTTCTCCAGCTGTCTCAGCTCCCACAGGTATTTTCAGTCAGAGGTCTTGAGGCTTTATTTCCCTGCACTGGAACCCTGGGTTGCTTGGTCTGTCTCCCTCTCCAGTTGTTCCTCCTGGATTATGGGCATGCAAATGAGGGACTGCCCACTCTGCCAAGTTGCAGCCTTGCCAGGAGTCTTCTCTGCCGCCTCCTACCTGTCTGGATGAACGTTTCTTCTTTAACTCCTTGGTTGTGAGACTTCCATACAGTTTGATTTTCTGTCAGTTCTGGTTTTATTTTGTTTTTAAATGTGTTGTTGTCCTTCTTTTGGTTGTGCAAGGAGAAAAACTGTGTCTACCTACACCTCCATCTTGGCCAGAGGTATAATTAAATTTTATTTACATTAATTTCAGTTGCTATTAAAATAAAAAAACATATTTTTTGCTCTAAAAATATAGCATGAAACAAAAAAGTAACACAGGTCCTTATAAACTATAAAAAAAAAAAACCTTCATTTAAAAATGTCAAAAACACTCTTTGGATTTATAGTCTGCTCCTAAGTGACAAAGACTAGAAGTTAATCAGTGATTCTATATCTTCTCACTTACTACAAGCTATAAGAGGTGACAAGTAAAACAGGAGTCCCCCTGGAGATAAGATTTCAAGCAAAATAAGCCACCCATTTTAGTGCTGTTAACCAACACTTTCATATGCATATGCACACATTTTCAGAAATATGCATGTGTAGAAACTATATTTGTGACTATATATCATATAAATATTGAAGGGGAACAGAGTTTACCACCCAAAGACATGACTCTTTGAGATATCGATTATTTTCAGCTACTTCTTTTTATTTTTATTTTATTTTTTAAAGTGTAGAAATTTAGTGGTTTTAATGTATTTGCCAAGTTTAATTATTCACAAAAATCATCACCTTTATCTAAGTATACATTTTCTTTTTTAAATTATATTTTATTTACTATGTTATTAGAGTTGTCCAAATTTTCACCCGTTGCCCCTCTTCACCTCCCCCACTCCCTCAGGCAATCCCCACACCATTGCTTATGGCCATGGGTCATGTGTATAATTCTTTGAACACTCCATTTCCTATACTGTACTTTATATCCCCATGGCCATTCTGTAACTACCTATTTGTACTTATTAATCTCCTCATCTCTTCACCCATTCCCCCACATCATCCTCCATCTAGCAACCATCAAAACACTCTCCCAATCCATGATTCTGTCTCTGTTCTTCTTGTTTGCTTAGATTTGATTATTGATAGGTATGTGTTGTTTTTAGATTCAATTGTTTTTTTGATTCAATTGTTGATAGCTATGTATTTATTGCCATTTTATTATTCATAGTTTTGATCCTCTTTTTCTTAAATAAGTCATTTTAATGTTTCATATAATAATGGTTTGGTGATGAACTCCCTTTAGTTTTTCTTGCTGGGGAAGCTCTTTATCTGCCCTTTGATGCTAAATGATATCTTTGCTGGGTAGAGCAATCGTGGTTGTAGGTCCCTGCTTTGCATGACTCTGAATATGTCTTGCCAATCCCTTCTAGCTTACAAATTTTCTTTTGATAAACCAGCTAATAATCTTGATGAAAACTCTTTGTAGGTAACTATCTGTTTTTCTCTTGTTGCTTTTAAGATTCTCTCTTTATCTTTAACATTTGGCATTTTAATTATGATGTGCCTTAGAGTGAACCTCTTTGCATCCATCTTGTTTGGGACTCTCTGTATTTCCTGGATTTGCATGTCCATTTCCTTCACCGTATTAGGGAAGCTTCCTTTCTTTATTTTTTCAAATAGATTTCCAATGTCTTTCCAATGTCAAAATAGATTTCCAATTGTTTTTTAAAGATTTTATTTATTTATTATTAGAGAGAGGGGAAGGGAGGGAGACAGAGAGGGAGAGAAACAGCAATGTATGGTTGCTCCTCACATGGCCCTCAATGGGGACCTGGCCTGCAACCCAGGCATGTGCCCTGACTGGGAATCGAACCGGGATTCTTTGGTTCCCAGCCCACGCTCAACCCACTGAGCTACACCAGCCAGGTTCCCTGTAAATGATTCTTTATTGCTCTTTCAATTAGTGTATCCTTCATTTCTGACTAGATATTTTTTATTCCGTTGAGGTCCTCACTAAGTTCCTTGAGCATTCTTATAACTAGTATTTTGAACTCTGCCTCTGTTAGAATGATTATCTCCATTTTGTTTAGTTGTTTTTCTGGAATTTTGATCTGTTCTTTTATTTGGGCCATGTTTCTTTGTCTCTTTATTTTGGCAGCTTCCCTGTATTTGTTTCTATGTATTAGGTCAAGCTTCTGTGGATCCCTGTCTTGGTACCATGACTTAATGTAGTAGGTGTCCTATAAGGTACAATGGCACAGCCTCCCCTATCACCCAAGGTGGGTACTCAAGGTGTGCCCTTCATATGGGTTGAGTATATCCTCCACTTGTAGTTGAGCCTTGATTGATGTTGTCAGGTCAATAGCAGGACAGTCAGCTGCAAGGACTGGCTGTGACTGCTGATTACCAACCTCTGTGGAGGCTCAGTTGTACAAGGGCAGAGTGGTGGTGTTCCATTGTGGTCTGTAGCTGTCCACTGGATGTGCAGGCTCTGGAATTCCCAAGTAGTGTGCACCAAGGTCAGCCCCAACCTGTGTTCTTCCTGGGGCCATTCTGCATGAGCTATACAACAATTCAAGATGGCTGACACTTGCCCTTGCCTTACGGATTTCCAGGCAAAGCCAAGCTTTGAATCTAGGGTGGCTGCTTCTAGTGCCAGTCCTGTGACCAATTAGCAAGAAGTATGGGGTCTGGGGGCTTACTGAGGTAGTTATTGCTTGTTTGAAAGGATTTAGGAAGTGGTGAATCATGAACCAAGATAAGCCATTCATATGGAAAAGTCAGAATTAACATTTCTGGTCAAGACAGTGGCATAGGTAAACACAGCTCACTTCCTAGCCTGACCACATCAAAATTACAAGTAAAATATAGAACAACCATCATCAAAACCGTCAGTAATTGAGCTTAATGGAAGTATGACAACTGCAGAATAAAAGAAACCCCATCCATCCAGACTTGTGGGAGGGGCAGAGATGTAGATCAGGCTGGTCCAACTTCCATATGTGATAAATAAAGATTAAGAAGGGATGTCTGGGGAGTGAGGACAAACCAGGCCCCTGGCCTCAGGTTCCACTGCCAGGAAGATAAGTTTCCATAATATGGCTGCAAAAACCAGCAGGGATGAGTCAGTGTAAGAAACTTCTGGAGTCCCGAGCAGTTTCCCTTAAAGAACAAACACGCATACTTATTCCGACTCACTCCTTCTGAGCTGCGATACCAGGGTAGCAGTGAAAAACACCAGTAGCATACAGGGAGGAAATGAAGTATCTGGCATCAAGGCAGGAGCTCAAGGATAGCTTTCTCTGAGACAGAAAGGCAGGCAAAGGCTATTGTCCCGTTCCTGAGCCCTCTCCCCACAGAGCCACAGAGCAGCATGTGATACCATATCTGATACTCCTTCAACCTGGTTAACACTGTTTTTCTTGTGACTCTGTCCCATCCACCTTACAGTTCTACCCAAACTATTAGCCAGCTGATTATTTTATGAAACAAGGCTCAGGAAAAATCTGTAGTTTTCCCTTTAACTTCCTAAAAGAACTTTAGATAGAAGGCATATTCAAGAAAGGAGCTATCAGCACAGATCACTGTAGTATAATATGAACTAGGTATGGTAGACAGGAAAGGATCTTGCAAGGCCAATTTATTCAAAGTCCTCTCTGTATCCCATTGTTTCTAGATGGTCCAGCAAATATGTATTTACCAAATATTTGCTTTTCCATGTCTATGTGAAATTGACTTTCTCTCCTTGAGGTCCCCAAATATTACCTTCTTTTTTTTAAACCTAGTTGACAGATAAGACTCAACTGCCCAATTTTTCCTTGGTCCCAATATTCTAATGGTACCTCAATACATACATAATCAAATTTGGTTATTTTCTCCTGTTAATCTGTTGCACGTCAACCTAATTCTTAGATTAGACAGAAGAATCTTGGAGACTAGAGAAAAATATTCTTCCTTCTTGACAGTACTTTTAAGTATAAATTTAAATTTAAATGCAAAGTTATTATTTCTCCAAAGAAAAAGAGATATTCTTCATGCTGAAATTCTAACTTTGAACAAAAAGTGAAATATATATGTACTCATAAAAGGAAATTTACCGCTATATGCCTTCATTGTTCTCCTTTTTGGCATGAAAATCTTTTTGAATTCATAAAAACAATGAAACGCTTAGGATGCACACCCCCACTGTACAAGGTACATATCAGCTTTATCTAATTCAATAATTGTAAAGAAAAATGCAACCTTAGTACCACTGTACCCTGCCTGCCATCCCCCTGAATGTGCTGTTTTACATTTCTGTTATTGATTTCAAATCTGTGGTCAGTGTTGTCACTTTATATTTGCCAATTAATGCAGCTTAATTTACTACCTATTACACAGCAGTGTGTTACTCTGACTTAGGTGTTCCTCTACCATTTCCATTGCTGCTCTTTGACTCTTGGGTATACCTTTATTTGTCTTCGAGGAACACTTTAACTACCAGTATACTACCGGTATACTACTGGTAACTTCGAATCAGATGTTGGTCAGACATACTAAAGACTGATCTATGCTATTCAATCATTTCTCTGCTTAGGGTGATACCTACAGTGGTTCCGATTGCTCTTTTTCAACAATCTTTTTAAATGCTCACTCTGAACAGGATAAGTGACATTGTGCTTATATAGTTCACTTATGGAAGTGGATAGTGGAAGGCTTGGTCCCTAAGATGTTATTGTTGTATAGCTTTACACAACTTTGATAGAGGTAGCTAAAAGAAAAGTCATCTATTACATAATACACTTCCTATAATTTCCTTTATATCTTCCTATAATTATTTACACATTTTCTTTACCCACAATTCTCTTCTACATTTGTTTTTATTGTACTTCTTAATCTGACTCCCATTCTACTATATGTATCTACAGATGACCACTGCATTTTCGAGCAGCACTGATTGCCAGGAATTTTCTTCATACTTCAGTTGATGTAAATACACATCACCTGGCAGAAGTAACACTGGCATGGGTGTGGTTGATAGGTTGATAATATGGGTGTAATAATTTATTACAGTTTTAATTTATAGTTTTAATTTGAACATTTCACCTAAAATGTCATATGGTGTGCTTGAGTATGATATTGTTATATTACATAACTACATGCTTATTGTTTTGTAATAAAAGATTTTGTAATAAACAGGGGGCATTGTTTGTGCCAGACCCTGTAGATGAGTTATAAAGACTGGACAAGCACACTTTAGCTTAAAAAGTTAACTTCTACTAAGAATCAACTAGAATATACTGTCTGAGAGGTGGCATAAATGTCCATACATAGGGGAATAACTAAGTAAACGTGGAAATTTGAACTAAATGGAATATTATACTGATGTTAAAATTGAAATTATAATGAGTATGTTAAAAAATAAGTTAAGATACCAGTTAATTTAAATTTAAAATCTATGCCCTGGCTGGTGTAGCTCAGTGGATTGAGCACAGGCTGGGAACCAAAGGGTCCCGGTTCGATTCCCAGTCAGGGCACATGCCTAGGTTGCAGGCCAGGTCCCCGTGAGGGCCATGTGAGAGGCAGCCATACATTGCTGTTTCTCTCCCTCTCAGTCTCCCTCCCTTCCCCTCTCTCTAAAAATAAATAAAAATAAAATCTTAAATTTAAAATCTAATAGTTAAAATACATGTTAATATAGTGAACAAAAATGTTTTAATACATTTTTAGTAATGCTTATAATTTTTTATTGAGAATTAATTATATGAAACAAAATGCAGTATTTTTAACCAGATAGATGAAATAAAACAAATACATTTATGTGTATAATTGATATTTATATGTCAGTTAAGATATAGAACATTTCTATCAAACCTGTAAGTTTAATTGTTCCTTTTCAAGTAAAAAACAATGACTACTAGCTGAAACCATTGTATTAATTTCTAAAATATTGGCCTGTTCTAAAAATTCTGATAATTAGAACATATTCTATTCTTTTTTGCCCCTGGTTCCTTTTGCTGAACACTTTTTTTTTATAGTCCTTAGTGCTACTTTGTCTTGCTGAGTGATCTTCCATGATTTTGATGTTACCACAATTTAATTATCTGTTCACCTTGCAAAGCCATCTGTTTTGTTTCAATTGGAAGCTATTGATGCTCTGACCATTTCTTTACAAATCATTTTTGTAAATAGCAGTTTTTATTTTTCTAAGAAAAGTGCCTAGAAGTGTCACCGTTCTGACATCATATAAAAATAATCGAAGATGTAAAGATAAACCTACAAGGAAAAAAAAATAAAGGTATATTGCTTAAACCTAATACAGAAGATTGAGTAGTAATACTAATTAATACAAGATTGAAAATGAGGAACAAAGAAAAAACTAATAGATGTATCAAATAAAGAACTAAACTATCAATAATTACGTGAAATGTAAATGGTCTGAACAGGCCAATTAAAATAAAGTATCATCTCATTGGATAAATGGACAAGGTCAAACTATATCCTGACTTGAATTTTATAAAATGTAAAAGTTTGAAAAGCATATTCTAAAAGTTGTCCTGCATTTTATTTGGTATTTTGGATCTGAAAGTATCTTTCTTCCACAGGTTTGGGAAGTTTTGAGCCTCTATTTCTTTGACTAATATTTCTGTCTCTGTTCCTCTTCATTTTCTGCAATACCCTTAATGTGCTTGATGATATCCCTAATTCCCTTAAGCTATCTGTACTCATTTTTTATTCTTTAGTTGTTCTTTTTCCTTTGATAGGCTGATTTCTACTAATCTGTTTTCAAATACACTGATCCTTTTTCTTTCACTTGTTCTGGTTTACTTTCGAATCCCTCTATTGATCTTTTCCGTTCAATAACTGTATTCTTCAGCTCTATGATTTGTTTGGTAATTTTCACTTTTTTTCTCTCTGTTGAAATTCTCATTTCATATATGCTTTGCTATACTGAGCTCAGTTAGCAAATTTATAACCATTGCATTAAATTTTTCATAAGAATCCCTTATCTTCATTTTATTTTGGTCAGTTTCTTCATATTTATCTTGTTATTTTGTTTGGAATATATTTTCTTGTTTCTTTTTCTTGATTCTCTCAGTGCATGAAAAAGTCACCTCTCCCATTCTTGACTGTCTTTGTGTAAGAAATGATTCTTGGTAGTTAGCTACTGCCCACATTTCTGGGTCCCTTAGACATTTGTGCTTGTCCAACTTTCTATCGTTCTAAGTGCCCCCAGAAGAACAGGACATGCCAACTCCCATCAGTGCCAAAATGTAGGAGAAATGCCCGTATATCTGTTCAGGCTCCTGGAGGATTACTAATCACCTCTCCTGTCAGCCCAGAAGCAAGCTAATTGGAAGCCCAACCTTCAGGTAACAGCTGAGAAAGTCAGAATTTAGATGTGATTTAGATATTCATTGTAACCTCTATCAGGAAAACCTTTTTTATTGATTATTGATTTAAAAAAGAGAGGAGGCATTGATCCATTGAGCTACTTATCTATGCATTTAGTAGTTGATAACTGTATGTATCCTGATAGGGGAATGAACCTGCAACCTTGACACTTAGGAATGATGCTCTAACCAATGGAGCTATCCACCGAGGGTGAAATTGTTTGTTTTTGCTTACTCACTGTGCCTTGAACCAGGGAGAATAGCTGCTGATGGTGTTCATGTTCCAATACGAAAACTATCTCTTTGTTCTCTGTGGTCCCAGGGTAATTGTGAATGCCAAGGTTTTTCATCCAACCATTATTTTTATCTCCAAATTTTATGTCTATTATCGATTCATTTTATCAGAGAAGGATATAAGCTACAAATGTATATTATTATTTTTTATTTTTTCCAAATCACCTTACAATCAAATTTACCAACAAATTCTGTTGATTTTCTTTAAAATATCTTATAAATTAAATTTTTTCCTTTTTTATTGTCTTATATTATGCATTCATTATTTTCTTCGTTAACTGTTTTCCATTTTTTCAAGCTCCTATTTCTTCTTCAATTATTTTTTATTTGTTTTCTTATAGTTTTTCAGCAGGTCTGACTGTCAACATTACATTGACACTGGACTGACCTTTTCAAAATAGAATTTTGATCATGTTCCTTCTTACTGCTTTAAATTTCTAAGTTTGTGTTTATTTAGTTTAGGATAAAGTATATATGCAATTTGTTTAGCATATTTTCACTTATGACCACTTATCATTCTAAGTACTACCCTGTCTTTTCCCAAATATTCTAGCTACCTTAAAATAGCTGAAATATTTTATTTTTTAAAGCCCTTAGTCATGCTGATCACTTTTTCTTTATCTCATTAACACATAAGGGAGAAAGAAGTTTTTTTTTTTTTTCCCCACTTCTTATTAAGTAGTCTTCACAAAACACTTCTGTCTGTATCTTATTGATTGGTACTTAATTACATAGATATCTTTTTAAAAGGCTGGAAAGCATAAGCATAATCCCTAGTCCTGTTCTAACTAAATCAGTTTTCTTTTAATGAAAAAAAAAAAAACCTAAATAATGGAGAAAGTAAAAGTAACTAGCACTATTTTTATAATTTACTCCTTTGGCTACGTAAAAGCTGATAAGTATGCTCTGATCCATATAATAGCAGATAATCTTCTTCCCTGAGAGGAAAAAAAAAAAAAAAAACGAACCAATTACTGTATCTAGATCAAATTCTAGAATCTCTAAGTGAAATAAGGATGTATTCATCAAGGCCCTATGTTTTTATCTGTGGTAAAAACACCCTGCAAAATTTGTACTTCATGCAATGGAGAAGAAGGATAATAACCACAGTAAAAAAAAAAAAAAAAATCCTGTAAGGAAAAATTGAAAACACAGCAGTCATGACAAATTATGTTACTGAGTAGGAATAGTAGAGACTCCACAAACCAGAAGCAAAATGAAGGCATTTGATAGTCCATTTTGCCATATCTCATTCTAGGTACTGAAAGAACTTGTCCTTTATCCTCTGTGTCCATGTGTGGGTCAAGCATGAGAGAGTACATGCCACATAGTGGTTTTACCGGGAAACCTCTTATCGTTCCCTTTCGAACTGAAAGTAGGAGATCTTCTGTTCTAATAAACATTTAATAGTTGGGATACGTTTTAAGCTAGGATGGAGGTTCTTGGACATTATGATCCCCTCAAAAGCCCAGCCAGTTTCTAGTATGTTTGCTATTTATAAGTTCCATAGACAGTTTTGACAGTCAAACCTTTAGTAAGGGATTGGTTTTAAGTCTTTAGTATTTTTACTTATTGATAATATCTTGAATATGCACATAAGGTTTCCGGTAGAGAGTAAATTATTATTTAATTAATAAAAATGAAAACTATGTGATTCTCGGTAGAGGACACATGGACAGAACTAAGGGGGAGCAGGGAGGCTGGGGAGGGGGTTGGGGTTGCAGGGGGGGGGATGGAGGAGGGGAAGGGAGAGGATGCAAATAACTGTAACTGAACAACAATAAAGTAATTATTAAAAAAAAATATGTGATTCTTTTGTGCCCAAATTTTAAGCCTGAGGCAATGAAAGACAGTGGTTAAACTCCATGTACAGTTCTTTATTGTAAGCAAGGAACCCTAATAAAATGAATCTACATGTTTACATAGGAGAAAGAGTAGTTGTCCTACCTCCCTGGGACAGTCTGCTTGAAACATGTGGGAACAGTACTGAGTTGTTACTGCATCTTTTCAATTGTAAGCACATTTCTCCTATGGAAAAATAATACTAGTCTCTTCAGTTTTGTAATCCATAATGTCTCATAATGTCAAGTCTTATCTTCTCTTGAAAAACTCCTCTAAGGAAATAAATCTCTCTGGAGTCTGCACTTGTTAATCAGTCCTAAATTAAATTCCAGGGAACCTAGATCCTAAGTTCAGGGAACTTTGCTCCACAAGCCCTCAGTCTGGAGAATCATAAAAATACACTTTCTATACAGTCTCGTGGGTTTCAAGTTTGAACATCATAATTCTGTATTACTTGACTATATATTCTATTTATCAATCTAGTCTTCAAAACAAAGTGTAGCTGCATTAAAACCTTTAAAACAATTGGTTTGAATGAGGAGCCTGCACACTTCCCACTTTCTTTCCGAAAAGACTCATCGCCTTCATACGATTGGATGTCACTCTTGTCCTTCTAAGGCTATGATTTAACTTCCACGAGTTAACATTTTTAATTTAAGGAACAAAAGAAACCACTAACTTTTTCAGCCTTCAGAATTCCAAATTACAAAATTTTCAGTCAACTTAGTTTGCATGCAATGAGTAGGATTTTCTTAACATATCCATCTCTGTTTGAAGACCTTCTGGCTTCAAATTAATTTCATCTGTCTCATAAGTCTTTACTGAAAAAGAAGTGCAAACATACACCAAATTTCATTATTTCTTCAATTATCACTCTTAGTGATAAGTATATAGGAAGACTTCCAAGGCTCAGTTGGTGACCTATAAAGTGCTTTACTGAAGATTGGTAAAGTTTCTCAGCTTTTTAACCTGTAAAATATGTCATCACTCTCCCCAATGCTTCAAATTATTTATTTGCTCAAATTCAACTTTTAGGTTCTTTTACTTTAAGCACCTTACTTTTAAATATACAAAGTATCAGTTAAGATTAAGTTTGGATTACAATAATGGAAACTGAAAGAGGGTAACATAAACATACCAGGCAAGAAATTAGTTTAGGTCTAGCATGGTGATGTTATGTGGTTATGAGAGACACACTTTCCATCTTTCTTTTTAGTGAGTCACCTCCTGGGCTAAGATGGGAGCTGATCCTTCAAGCATTATATCTATATTCCAGACAGCATGAATGAAGAAGAAAAGAGAAAGCATTTATTTTTTCCTTTATACACAGAATTTAGCTATATTTCCTTGGCCTTCTTAGTCACCTGTCATGCTTACATTCCAGCAGACTGGGACATGTGTTGCTATAACAGTTTGTATTGTAAACCTGAAAAAAGTTAAGGTTTGCTCTCTGAGTAGGAACAAAAGAATTCAGCAGTCTGCCACAATTAAATAAACTCTGTAAGACATACGAAATTCCAGAATTAGCTTTGATTTCTTTACTTTATAATAATCCCCATGAATAAATGCCATATTTTAACAAGTATGGCCAGACATTTTTTATGCACTTATTAGTTAGGACACTGGATTTATAGTCTCTATATTAATTATAATGTTTTAAATGGGTTATGCTTACAAGAACTCATTTGTTACTCACTTATTTAGTTATTCATTTATAGTCCATCCTAGTTTAAGCTAGAAATTTTAATTTCAGAAATGTTAGCACATAGAAAATATTTGAAAGTCTTGAGCTAAATGGAGCTACCATGAAAAAGGAGGGTAGATAATAAAAAAAAGAGGCACAAGTACTGAAGCTTGAGGCACTACCACATAGAGGTCAGGTGAATGAGAGTTAAAGCTAATCAGAGTATAGTTAAGTAAAAGGAAACTAGAGAGTGTGCTTCCATAAAAAAGGGGAGAAATGTATTTAAAGTGACATTGAAATTTGTTAAATGGTGTTGAGAGTGCAAAAGATAACAACTGAGAATCTATCAGTTAATTTGATAATGTGGTAGTTATCCTGACCCCCCCAAAAAATGTTTTGGTTGTATAGTGTGAACAAAACACTGGCATAAATCAAGAGAATGGGAATAAGTAAATTGTAGATAGTGGATACAGACACAATTTTATACAAATAGATCAGAGAAGAATACTAGCTGGAAGGCAATGTTTAGTCAAGAGATAGATTCAAGGATTTCTTCTTAGGTTATATCATAGTTAAGGGGATAGGTTGAATAGACAGGAAAACTCACGGAAGGCAAGGAGACAATATGGAAATATGTAGTTCATCAGTAAAAGATGACTAGATTCAGACACCAGGACATTAAAACCTATGCAGTGTCAAATGGGCCTAACATTGTGATATGTCACTGTCTTAGTTTCCTAGGGCTGCTGTATCAAAGTATCACAATTTTATGGCTTACAAGAGAACTTTATTATCTCAAAGTTCTGAAGGCTAGAAATCTGAAATCAAGGTTTTGGCAGGGCTATGCTTCCTATGAAGTCTCTGGGGAAGAATCCTTCCTAGGAGAATACATCCTTGTCTCTTCCTAGCTTCTGGTAGTTCTCAATAATCCTTTGTGCACTTAGGGTTATAGCTGCATCACTTTAATTTCTGTTTCCATCTTCATAGTGCTCCTCTTTGTGCGTCTGTGTTCTTTTCTCTTTGCTATAAGAGCACTTACATTAGATTTAGTGACCACATAAATTCTTCCCCTAATTATATCACCAAAGACCCTATTTCTAAATAAGGTCACATTCTGAGGTTCTGGGTAGACATGAATTTTACAGAAATGTCCAATCCACTATAGGCACTTATATCCAACTATCATCTCTACCATTGTTTTGATAAAAAATGTTTTTCCCATACCAAATTGACAAAAATATTGACAGCATTGTAGGCATTCCTTTCCCATTATCCAAATTGCAGTATTATACCCACTGCTGGGGTCCAGGTAGGATGCATATAAGGAAATAAAATTATTTTCTTGAATCCAATATATTGCTAGTTTTATTAATTAGAACAATTGTGTAAAAGGTCATCTTTTTAGTTTCTGTGAGTTTAGAAGCAGCAATTGCCCACAACAGAAACAGAGGAATTGTAACAGAGAGGTCTGGCCAGATCCCTCCACAAAGGGGTAGAGGGGAGGGACTCCTGAGAGGGGTAAGAAAGCACCAAAGATGTTGGGTTGAAATAGCAGCTGAAACTGCGTAGAAAGCTTCCATACCCCTGGGAAGGTAACGCAGCTCATGACACAGCTTGTACAGAGCCTGTGCAGGCTGAAAAGGTCAGAACACACGTATAACAAGTGACACCCTGCCCCAGGCAGGGACACTGTGCACATGAGTTCAGGCAGCAAAACGTTCCTACAGACAAAAAGACCCTACTACAAGCTTCCAGCAAGTGTGGGATTATGGGCCGGGACTTGAAAAATGGAATGTACAGGGAAACTCTCACTTTTCCTTCTCCTTGCTATCTGGTCAGGGGTTGGGAGGCCCAAGTGTTCCTGGACAGGTGGGCCTTGGAGACATGTGGCCAGGCAACAGGCCTGTGCCCCTTCCCACCAGGAGAAACAGTGGCAGCCTTGGTGACTTGTGCAGCACTTCGGCCCTGCTCAGCCAGGCATACAGATGCACTGGTGAGCCAACAGCCACAGGGACCCCATGCGAGCCCTGGGCCAGAGGGCAGTGGCTGGAGGATGGGGCAACTCTCTGGTAGGACCAGTAGGCCACTGGCACACACAGACTCCCAAAGAGACCTGGGGCCGAATTGGGACTGGGAACCAGCTAACCTATCTGTATTTCCCAAAGGACAATACATTTTTTAATGATTTCTCAATCATGCTGTTTTATTTTTTTTGTTGTTGTTCAAGTACAGTTGTCCATTTGTACCACACTATGCCACCCACCACCCACCCCACTGATCCCCACCTCTCACCCTTGAACCTACCCCCTTTGGCTTTGTCCATGTGTCCTTTATACATGCTTCTTGATGGCCCTTCCCCTAATATCCCTCCTCTCTAGTAACTGTCAGTTTGTTCTTTATTTCAGTGTCTCTGGTTGTATTTTGCTTGCTTGTTTATTTTGTTGATTAGGTTCCACTTATACATGAGCTCATAAGATGATATTTTTAAAGGGAGAAAGGATTCCAGGTGCAGCCTTCAACTGATCTGGCAGAAAGTGGAGAAGTGAATTGCCTTTGGGTATTTTAAGGGAATGGGCTCTGAGGCTGAAGCCCATTATTCTTTCAATATTGTGTAGTTTTAAAATAAATGACCCCTTTCTTTTTTCACCATATTTCTCCCCTAGAGTTTATGGGTGACAAGCAGCAGAACTCCACATGGCTGGGTGGGAACACAGTGTTTTCTGAAACAGTTGACCCTGATGGAATTCAATAGATCAAACCTTGCTTATTTTTTGTTCGGACCTAGCAAAATATTTTCAGTAGTGAGGCACATTGATATACCATCTTTCAATGACATATTTTTTTTTTTATTTATTTATTTTAGAGAGAGGGGAAGGGAGGGAGAAAGAGAGGGAGAGAAACAGCAATGTATGGTTGCCTCTCACATGGCCCTCACTGGGGACCTGGCCCGCAACCCAGGCATGTGCCCTGACTGGGAATCGAACCGGGACCCTCTGGTTCCCAGCCCGCGCTCAATCCACTGAGCTACACCAGCCAGGGCTCAATGACATATTTTTTCTAGCCACTGTCTATCAACTAGGATAAATAAAATGATCAGGATCCTTTGGAAATTATGTTTCTAAATAGTAGTTGATACAGACACACACACAAACAAAATAACACATACCATATATTAACTTATCCAATGTGTAATGTATAATATAGAATATATAATATGTATATGTAATTAAATCTATTTGTGCAAATATTTTTAAAAATCAACTATCTACTAGTTTTATTTATTTATTTTATTTTTTGTTTAATTACAGTTATTTGCATCCTCTCCCCTCCCCTCCTCCCTTCCCCTCTCATCCCACCTCCCCCCCCAGCCTCCTTCCTCCCTCTTAGTTCTGTCCATGTGTCCTCTACAGTGATTCCTGAAAACTCTTCTCCCCATTGTCCCCTCCCCCCTCTCCGCTGTCTATTGTTAGACTGTTCTTAATTTCAGTGTCTCTGGTTATGTTTTGCTTGCTTTCTGCTTTTGTTGGTTATGATCCGGTTAAAGGTGAGATCATATGGTATTTGTCCCTCACTGCCAAGAGAACCAACCGTATGGGAAAACATATTTGCCAATGATACCTCAGACAAGGGTCTGATCTCCAAAATATACAAAGAACTCATACGACTCCACTCCAGGAAGACAAAAAACCCAATTAAAAAATGGGCAATAGACATGAACAGACACTTCTCGAAAAAAGACATAAAGAGGGCCCAGAATCATATGAAAAGATGCTCA
>PVJI01009504.1:0-65140 GCA_004026765.1 Micronycteris hirsuta
AAAAAAAAAATTAGAGAACATCATCAAATCCTGGCAAGGGTGCAGAGAAATTGTTGTTCATACATTGCTGGTGAGAATGTAAAATTGTAGCCTTTCAGGAAAACATTTTGAGAATTTCATAAATAACTAAATATGCAATTATAATTTGACACAGCAATTAAACTCTTGAGCATGTATTTAACCCAGAAAAATACAAACTTTCACACAAAAATCTATACTCTAATGTTTATAGCAGCTTTATTCATAAAGGACCCAAGTTATAAACAATTTGTAAACAGATACTCTCCAATGAGTGAATGGTTAAATAAACCATGGTACACCTATATCATAGAATCCTAGTCTAAATAAAAGGAAAGAACTATTGATACATATGACAGTCTGTATCAATCTCTAGGCAATTACAATGTGTGAAAAAAAATCAAATGGTCGCCGGTTATATACCATGTAATCACATTTACATAAAATTATTGAAATGACAAAATTATAGAAATGCTAAATTGAATAGTGGTTGCCAGGGCTAAAGGAGGGATTGTGGACAGAAGATAAATGGATTTGGATATAAAAGGCTAGCACTGGGGATCCTTTTGTCTACACAAATATTAAGTGTATTAATGGTGACAATGTCAGTGTTTTAGTTATATTATTGTACTCTAGTTTTGGGAAAACTGGGTAGAGAGTAAAAGGGACACTCTGTATTATTTCTTGCTACTGCATTTGAATATACAATTATCTCAAATTTTATAAAGTCCATAAAAATAAAGGAAAAAGGGCAACAGCAAACTCTAGATTTTCTGTTGCATTTTAGAATTTATTCTCATTCAAAAACCTGATTTGACAGAAAAAGACTAATTCAAGTCCAGGCCAATATATAATATTTAAATTTATGAATGTATCAGAATAACTTTCTGTTTTCTTCAGTCTAACTTTAATATAATATTCATATGTACTGTTTATGTTTATTTCTCACACCAGATCCATTTTTAATAGTGCTCCCTGCCTCTCATCCCTATTAAAGTTTTATTTTTTGTCTGTAATCATAGTCTTATATCAAAGCAACCTGGTTTCCTTTAGTTACACGTTTTTGTGACATAGAAAAGATTCCTTAACCTCTTTATCAGTTTCTACATATATAAAAACTGGACAGTTACATGTACAGTCCAGTGGCATCCTAGATAGAGCATGCAGCTAGAAAGTGAAAACATTTATTAAATAAGTAATCATTAATATACTTGTCTGGCACCTTTCACAGAAAGTTAAGTTCTGTTTGTATTTCTAAATGTATAGTTTTTGTTGCCGACTAATCCTTTATATGTGTGTGTTTAATGAAAGAGTGAGTCTGCATTTTAACTTAGCCGCTTGCTCCCTAACAAGTTCATGCTGCTGACTGTAATATAACTGTGTGGACAAGAGGTTCCATCAAGCCCAAGTCATTTCTGCTTGTGTGGTTGCTGGTAACTGCTGCATGTAATTTGAAAAACTTCAGATCAGTATCCATTATCAGAACCTATGAGGTTAATATCCACAGAATGAGGAGGCAGGGTTCAGGAATTTGTGCCTACGGCAAGTTAGAAAGTAGAAAGCACTTGAGTGAACAACTGGGGTCAGTGATATTAGAAGCAAACTCTCAGTACAAAAACCCATCTTTAACTCACAGCTCTGACATTTACAATATGAGTGGTCTTAGACAAACCTTGAAACAATTTTCATTTCTTCATCTATCATATTGGATGAGAATCCATAATTCATAAGACTGCTGAGTATGAAGTGTGATATTGCAGTGAACATAATTTATCCTGAGCATATAGCAGGCATTTTCCTATCTTCTGCTCAAGGGGAATTTTTTAGACTCTTTATATCAACCATGGAATCAAAAGTGAGATCCCATTATCATGGAATGCATGTTTTAAACCAGCCAGTATCCAAAACCTGGACGCTAGGATGGTGACCCATTTGTGCAGGGCTAGGGAGATGGGTAAACAGAGTCAAAAAAAGGAGGAAAAAATGGAGGATGACTGAAAAGAAATAAAAAGATGTTATAGATGTAAGGTTCTGCTTAATCTGAGCCAGGCCTACTGTAATATTAGCATTTTATTAATTGATTCTTGGATATTTGGAGGCATTTTGCAGTTTTCCACTCTAAATTCTAGATGCATGCAAAAATGTCTAATTGAGAGGAATTTCTAAATTTTGTTTGCCAAACGAATAAATTAGGTCAATGAGTGAGCAATTACATGAAGGAAACAATGATTCAATATCATCATGTTAAGCCTCTAGATTTCAACAAGAACTACAAAAACACCCACATACCTGCGGCACTCTGCCCTTTAGGGAAATGTTCCTGATGGCATCTCTCCATGCAAGAGGAGATAGGTAACCCAGGAACAACGTAAACTTCTCAGAAAACAGTGTTGCTGCCCAGGATCTGCAATGTTCAGCCACAGCCCAAATGTCAGGAGGCTGAGCAAGAGCACTAACTCTTTAAAATATATGAGCTGGCCATAAATTTTATCATAAGGTCCTCTTCTCACTCTGACCCGCAGAGTATGTAGATTATAATGACAGACCTCTTCACAGAGGGTATATCCCTGCTAACTCTGCTATTGATGAACAAGCGGGTCCCTGAGAATCCAAATGCCATTTTCTATGAATGGGAGCCATAGAAGGGAAACTTATCATTAGATAACAAATCAGAGAAGATCAATGGCCACCTCACTTGCTTTTAAGACTTTTACCTTTTGGCATGGGTAGATTTATAGAACTAATATATTTGTATAGCCACAGTGCCTGACAAAGTCTTATTTTACTGTTCATCTGTGTCTGAACCACATCCTCCTCCCAGATTTATCTTGTGAGGCCGATCTTTCTAATTACCCTGGGTTCCATTTCTCTCGTGACTTCCCACCACCTTTGCCATATAGTCTAATCTTTAACAGAGCATGCAAGACTCATATGGACTGTCTTCTTCCTTTCTGTCTAGTTCCATTCTCAGTATTCTGCATCTTAGAGTTGAAACTCCAGTAAATGAAAACATTTTGCAGTTCTTCTGAACACAATGGGAGTTTATGCTTCATTCATTCAGTTCCCTTTGTCTGAAATGCTCTACTTTCCCAATCTCTTCCTGCAGAAAGTCTAGTCATCTCTCAAGAGTTAACAGAATACATTCCTCAGGAATTCTTCCCTAACGTGCTCAAGTTGGTGAAGCAACTAACTCCTCCTAGTAGTTACTCCTTGTGTATATATTTATCACTGCACTTTGCATATTATATTGAAATTCCTCACTGTCTTTTTTCTCCTTCATTTGATTTGTGTATCGCCAGGGGACAAGTCCATTCAAACTCAGTTTTTAGTCTCCTGGGCTTGGTGAGTAGTCAGTCAGAAATGTGTTCAAGGATATTTACTGAAATTAACTCAAATAAATGCTAAGAAATAATTTATTCTAATTGAGTACCATCTGGTGGCCTGAGGGCCATCTTCTCTGAGAAAAGAAAAACAAAAACCAACCAAACACCAGTAAATGTTTAAGGCAAAGATTACATCCAGTGACTTTTTTTCTGGAAAACAAACTGGTTAATTAATGTTGTGATATAAAAGGTTACATTCCAGGCCTTTGAATTATCAATAGCTGTAGACTGTTCATTCTGGATGTCATGTAAAGTCTTCATTTACTTTCCTGTAGTCAATGTGCCTGCTTTGTTTTATATTATTTTTTGGAAAAGCTATTATCTACTCTACAACACTCAAAAGATTATTTCTTTTTAAACTGAGCTTCTTCAATTTTAGATTCATAAATTGGCTATAATTCAGAGTGAAATGTATCATTATAGTATAACAGCATTTATAAATGCATAGATGTTATGTTAGAAACCATTCAGATATTAAAAGAATGCATGTGCATGGGCATTGGTTAATGTATAATAAGAAAATTTATCTTTATGTTTGGCTGCACCATCTATTTTCATTCCCTGGGCTATTTTAATTCATCATTTAAATGTTGTTCTAAACCTTCTACTGAAAAACATTGCGAGTGGGGCCAGTCTGAGCTGGCAAATGGGGTGTGCAGGCACTTGTCTGTCTAGGGCGGTATATGAATAAAATGCTGCAGACAACTCTTCATATTTTAATCTTGTCCAAATGGACCTCTGATAAACCATGCCCTTTTAAACAGTGATTGCTATTACTGATATTTTGCCTGTGGGAGTGCCTGTGAGTAATTCTAGCTCCACCTCCAATTATTTTAGTTTAGTGAATGAACACACTCTTGCCAATGATGTTGCTCTTTTTCTTATTTTATGGCATAAATCTCAGAATGCACTGAATTGGAAAGTATGTTAACCTAGTAACAGCATATCGTAAGTTCTTAACCAATTGCTCAGTGTAATTCCTGGACAGAATGATTTGTTGACATTCTTTGTACTTTCTTTTAATAAGGGATTCTTATGCTCACATTCTTTCCGAAATATAGCTTGATCAAAATTCATCATGTTGCAATAATAGAGCAGGAAACCATGAGGAGTTCCCTTCTTTCTTCCTATAGAAAGAATGTAAGCAAAATTCCAACATGCAAAATAAGTAGGGACATAATTGCTCCAGCAGAGTGAAGGAAAGAGATTTCAACCCAGGTGTGCTGGTCTTGCTTGACCTTGGGGTAGATCTTGGGGTTCTAAGTTGCACAACTAAGAAACTAAAGAACCTGATCTTAACCAGTAGAAGCACATGCATGGAGGCATTTTTCTACACGTATTAATGCATTCATACACCCCAGGCTCTGAATACCAAGAAAAGTCTGGAAAACAAACCAAGGGAAAATGACTTTAGGCATAATGCTGTCTTCCCATGAAACCTACCACTGTCTCAGTAGTCTCCATTCATATCTTTTAGATATTTATCTTATGCTTATGATCATCTTCATAAAAATCATTTCAAGATACTGTGATCTGGCTTTTGAGATCTAAACTGTGGTGACAATCACCTACTGCATCCTTCTTAATGGATATCTCACAAGTGACAGAGACTGGCAGAGCAGATGACAACAACATGGTACAACTAGAAGCCACCTTTGAGAGGCCCATTTTAGACCCTGAGACTCTAATGGGTTAAAAACGAAAGGAGGGGGAAAAAGAATTCCATGCAAATAGGAACCATAAAAGAGCTGAAGAGGGTATAGTAATATTGAACAAAATCGATTTTAAGACAGAAGTTGTTATATTATGGCATTTTATGTTGATAAAGAAGCTGTAACAACTTCAAACACAAGACACCAGAGTCCCACAATAATATGAACCAACCATTTAAGGAAGAAATGGAGAGTTCTATTGTAATATTTGGAGACTGGATGAGTGTCTAGTGAAATGGCCAAAAAGAAAATGACTAATTGTGGTCTTTACACACAATGGAATGCTATTCAGCAACAAAAAGAAACTAAGATACTGACACTTACATGCTGCATATGAATGGGCCATAAAAACCATGTACCAAATCTAAGAGGCCAGATGCAAAAAATCATGTATGTTTTCTTTCATATGATGTATCAAGCTCAATGTCACTAATCATCAAAGAAATGCAAATTAAAACCACAAGATATCACCCCATGCCTATCATAATGGCTATCATCAATCAATCAACAAACAGCCTGTGCCTGCAAGGGTGTGGAGGAAGGGAAACCCTTGTGCACTGTGGGTGGGAACACAGACTAGTGCAGCCACTGTGGTAAACAGTATGGAGATGCCTCAAAAAATTAAAAATGGTGCTGCCTTATGACCCAGTGATTCTACTTCTGGGAATATATCCAAAGAAACTGGAAACACTAATTTGAAAGAATATATACACTACTATGTTCATTGCAGCCAGGAAGGCCGCCGACTAGTTTATGGGTGCTGTGGGCACTGTGGGTAAATCCGGAGTGGGTCCACCTCTTCGGGAGTGGCCGGGGGAAGCTCTCGGTGGAGCCTGCTGACTCTAGCCTTGTTCCAGCGCTCATGGATAGGTGTGATGATTCCAGACGCAGTACGAGACCGAAGCTCCTCACTATTCTTGTAGGTCCTATGGAAGTCAGTCAGGTGTTCTGAATTGATCATTGCAAAAATATGCAAAGAGCCCAAATGCCCATTAGTAGACAAATGGAAGAAAAAGTTGTGGTACATTGACACAGTGGAATATTACCTGGCCATCAAAAAAAAAGGAAAAGGAAATCTTATTTTTTCCAACACTATGAATGGACCTGGAGATTATTATACTAAGTGACATAAGGCAGTCAGAGAAATAAATATGCCATCTGATCTCACGTACATGTGGAATTTAATGAACAAAATAAACTGATGAGCAAAATAGAAAGAGAGGCCTGGTTCCATGGAACAGACTGACAGCTCTCAGAGTGGAGGGGGTTGTGATATAGGTGATAGGTACAGATAGAGAGGTAGATAGATAGATAGATAGATAGATAGACAGACAGACAGACAGAGTGGTGACAGCAGAGGGAAAGGAGGGTGGGAGTAGGTGCAGGTGGGCAAAGGGGGCATAAATGGAGATGCGAAGAGACTGCTCTGGACGATGGGTGCATGACGCAGATGGGTGCAGGTGATGTTTTGTTCAGTTGTGCACTTGAAGTCTGTATGGTGTTATAAACCAATGTCACCCCAATTAATTAAATCAAAAATAAAATAAAAATAATAATAATAATAAAGTGAGCTTGGAGAACATGCTGCACAAAGGTGAAGCCTGTATGTTTTTTTACAGTTTATGTTCCTGTTTGAAAGCAATTATTTTAACCTGCTCATCCTGAAAATGTTTATCAGTTATTTAGTGAAGAAAAGTTGTATTTTAACCTAATCCCACTATATATAAATTAAGTTTAGCATAAAGAATTAAGATATCAAAAAATAATTTTTTAAGAACTTTTCTATAAAGTAGTTCAGTCCTTAAAAAATGTTTGGTACATTCATTAAATTATGAAATCTAGAGCTCTTTTGTAGCTAATCCTCCACCAAAAATGAGTTATTTTTTGATCAATCATTATTCTTTAAGAAATATATTTCTATGTGATTTATATATAAGTATCACTGCCAAAAGAAATTGGGAGAAGGGCCTTTTAAGACAAAAAAATGATACAAAATTATAAATAGTATTTTATTTTTATAATAGCAGAAATTAACACCCATTTACTACCAAAATAAAGGCTTGAGTCAAGAACACTGTGTAACATCAGGGTTGGAATTAAATTCTCAAATGTTTCACTAGCTCTAAAATCCTATTACTGTGATTCACCAGCAGTGGTGATTTTTATTCACCATCCTCATCAAGCATGCATTTATAATTGTTTCAACTTGACATACAGAGACACCTGTAAAAACATGCATGTATGTACATATACAACTGAGACGCTTTGACATTTGATTGGCTTTCAATGAGAAGGGCCTCATTTAAACAGCCAGAAATGGGCACATGTTCAGGTGTGCTTAGAACTACTTCTAACTCCCAAGCCTTGAAATCAGGCGCAGAAACAAGTCATCGTTTTGTGTGATTTGTTAGTTGGCTAGGGCTGCCATACAAAGCACCACAGGGCAGGTGGCTTATGTAACAGAATTACATTTTCTCACAGTTCTGGAGTCTGAAAGTCTGGAATCAAGGTATAGGCATAACTGGTTCCTTCAGAAGACTAGCAGGAAGGACATGCTCCAGGTCTCTGTCCTTGCCTGGTAGTTGGCCTTCTTCCTGTTCTCTACATTGTCTTCCCTGTGCTCATATCTGCATCCACATTTCTTTTTCTCAAAACAACACCAGTATTGTTGGGTTAGGGCTTGCCCATATGATCTCATTCTAATTTAATTGTATCTGTAATGACTCTCTCTTCAAATGTTATAACATTCTGAGGTCACTGTTCCCAAACAAGTCTAAAATCTAGCAGGGAAAATTCTATTACAGGTTAAGGCTTGAGAATAATCCACTTTAGCTGGATTGTACCCACCAGGGTATCAGCCCTGTCCATTCAACCCAGGGCACGCCAACCACTTGGCCCTGAGCTTCATCTTCTAGAACCATGGAGGAAACAGCCCTGCCCATAAAGCCTGTGCCCTCTAGGTCTTTACTTCTTGAATTAAAAAGCTGAAGCACAAACAAGAGGGAAATTGAGTATCTTTAGCATTTCTTCCTTTCCTTTCTTTTCTTTCTTTTTTTTTTTGTGACCTAGAGAACAGAACACAAATCTTAACATTGTCAACTATTAGCCAATGCCATGGTTAGGTTGCTTAATCTTTCTGGGTTTTAGGATCCTTATCTTAATCTATGTATACCTTAAAACAATTATACCTCCAAGGCAAAGGGGGGATGGAGACATCTGTAGTAATGTCAACAATAGAAATAAAGTTATAAAAAAGCTCTGTATCACGAACTTCATAGGAAGTTTATTACTAATGTGAATCATCTATACGAAGTTAAACCAGATGAACTTAGGCCTCTGTTCTCCCACAAATACCATGCTCCCTTATCCTACATAAAATCCGTGACAGAACTTCCTAGACTCATTTTTAATAAGCTTTATTTTTTCTCCTACTTAGAATGGCATAGCAACACTAATAAGATAAGTAACGATGGCAGAGAACAGCAAACTGTATGTCTAGATTTGGAAACATTTAAATTCCAATTCTTCTTTTTACACTTGACCACTTAGATGAACTAGAAATGGAGAAGAGTTGTCATTGATGGCTTTTCAGGACTCCAGATAGAGCAGATATTCCCCCGTGTGCTCAGAGATATTGCAGTTGCAGAGAGTACAGTGCTCACAGGTCGAGCGGCGTAGAAGAGAAATGGCAGAGACTATGGTTCCAGGCAGACAGCAATTGGAATTTCAACCCTGCTCTATACTAGCTGAGGAGGGTACCTCTGTTTTGCTGGCTCTTAACTTTACCATCTATAAAATATGATTATCTTAATGACCTCCTGCACCACCTACTTCAAATGAAGACACAATGGTAAAATGGATAATGTGTGCATTGTATAAATTGGAAAGCACAGCAAACTTATTTAGATACCATCCAATGTTTTCAAAACACAGAGCCCTAAGAAGTAAAACTATACAGAAGAGGAGAGATTTTAAATATATATCTGTATGTAAACCAAGGCAAGAGTCATTGATATAATAAAGACCCACATTTTTTCCATTACCCATGCTACTATAATTCCCTTTAAATATTTTTAAGACACAGAATTTCAAGTTGATGTTATTACTCTGAATATTTGACTTCTATATATTAATTTATAAAGTCTTTGACCTAACTTCTTTTCATTTATTTTTTATGTTAAACTCATTTTTGTCTCTCAGATGCTTTATGGTACTTGACTTTGAAAAGCTTGCTCCTGGAGTGAGTAGAAGGAGAAATCTAAAAATCCGTTGTACATTCTGCCTGGGAAACAGCCACCAACCCACACAGCAGAAGTCTCATGCAGGCCACACCCACCTTTGCCCACCGCCTCCCTGAAATTAACCTGCAGCTTCACGCCCACTTCTGGAGCCAGAGCCAGGCTTACTCGGCTGTGGGTAGGTATTTACCAAGAATGTTAGATTCTTTTCATGTTTATTTGATCAGGAAAGACGATTTTCTGCATGGACTCTCACCCTCCACATGTTTCTTCATCATTTTTGTCATTTAACAATGCAATATTTTCGAGTTCAATAAAGCAGAGTGAATACATTATATTACAGCATGATTACTATCAGCAACTACACTATTCTTGTAAGATGAAAAATTTTTAACGTGTATTAGAATAATTTCAGTAGAGAGATGAAAGTTTACTTAAAAATAAGGTTGAAGTCATAATTTTTTTCCTGGGATCAAATGAAGATAAATTTCTCCAAAACTTGGAGAAAATAATACGAGCTGACTCTAAAGGAAAGTTTGAGAACATTTAAAAGAGCGAATAGAGGGGAGAACTTATCCTTCAGTAAAGATATCTTAGCAACAGTAAGGCCTTCGATTAGAAAAAGGAATTCTGTTGGTTAATGTTGCTCAAGATTAAACATGTGTTTCAGATCATAAGCAAGACCATAATCTTCTTCATCTGAGACTTAAGGTCAAGGCCACCATCAAGACATGACAGAACGTCAGAACAGAAATCAGAAAACCTAGGTTAAATAACATCTTAGTACTTTTACACTATTTTAAGGTTTAGCAAGACACTTCAAACTTTAGTAAGCACATCCTACTCAGGGTCCTACTTATTATCCTACTCAGGGATAATATATCCTTATATCCTACTCAGGCTCCACTATTAACTGTATTTGTGAGTTAGCAGAAGCCATGAGACCCATGGGGTGATTTCTAGTCATATTTTGCCATGTAATATTTGAAAACAAAATGAGATATATTAGTATTAAAATAAATGTATTAGGAACACATTAGGAAAACAGCTAAGGATCACTTTTGTGGTAGCATTAATTACATCCTTAAACTTACTATTTTGAAATAACAGGAGATTTTCAGAAAGTTGCAAAAAATGTATGTGGACATCCCATGAACCCTCAGGCTAGCCTCCTCCAATAGTAACGTCTTGTAAAACAATTGCAAAGGAAATTAGCATAGGTATAATTGGCACAATCAATTCTGATTTCACCATTTTTACAAGCATTCATCTGTGTGAGTGTATAATTCTGTACAATTCTATCATATGTATAGCTCCATATAATCACAGGATGATTAAAATATGGAACTGTTTCATCAATACAAGACCCTGTCTTGCTACCTATCTATAGGTACTTATTTCTATATCTATTTAATTTATTTCTACCTACCTATTGGTATCTACGCACATTCCTAACCACCCTTTCCTGGCCACTGGAAACTACTGATGTGTTTCTCTCTCTCTGCTTTGGTCACCTCGAGAATGCTGTATTAACAGAATCAATATGCAATCAGTATGCCAGTATGCGGTCTCCTGAGACTAGCTTCTTTTACTCAACACAGTTCCCTTGATATTCAACTACATTTTTGTGTATACCAATAGTTTGATTTTTTTTTTGTTAAACCATATTCAATAATGTAGATTTACCACAGTTTGCTTAACCTTTTACCTGCTAAAGGACATTAATGTTCTTCCCAGTTTTTGCCTATTACAAACAGAGCTGCAATGAATATTAATGTGTAGGGTCTTTTTTTGTGTGTAAATGTATATATATTATTTATCTGAGATAAATGCCCAAGAATGCAATTGTAGATCATTATAGATTCTATATATAAGTTCTTAGTTACATATATAGTTTGCAAATATTTTATTCCAGCCTGTAGCTTACTTTTTCATCCTCTTTTTTAAAAAATTATTTTATTGTTGTTCATGTACAGTTGTCTGCATTTACCCACCACCACTCCCCCCTCACCCCAAGCATCCCCACCCCCTTCCCCTGCTTCCAGCTCCCCTCCCCTGGTTTTGTTCATTTGTCTTTTATAGTTGTTCCTGAAAACCTTTCCCCACGTCCTCCCTTTTATCCCCTCCCACCTCCCCTCTGGTTACTGTCAGATTGTTCTTACTTTCAGTGTCTCTGGTTATATTTTGCTTGCTTGTTTGATTTTGTTGATTAGGTTCCACTTAAAGGTGAGATCACATGGTATTTGTCCCTCACCACCTGGCTTATTTCACTTAGCATAATGCTCTCCAGTTCCATCCATGTTGTTGCAAAGGGTAGGAGCTCCTTCTTTCTCTCTGCTGTGTAGTATTCACTTGGATAAATACACCATAGTTTTTTGATCCATTCCATTATGTAAATGTACCATGGTTTTTTGATCCATTCATCCTCTTAATAGAGTCTTTCACAGAATAAACACAGTTGCTTCTGCTAAGTCCAATTTATCAATTATTTTTCTCTATGAACTGTGCTTTTGGTGTCAAGTTAAAAACTCTTCATCTAGTCTTAGGTTCCAAAGATTTCCTCTTATGCTTTTGTTTTCTATCAATTTTATAGTTTTTGTTTTAAATTTAGTTTTGTGATCAATTTTTGAGTTAAATTTTGCATACAGTTTTAGGTTCAGACTAGGATTTTTTTAATAATTCTATTATTCATTTATTTTTTGTTAAATTTGTTGGGGTGACATTGGTTAACAAGATTATATAGGTTTCAAGTGTACATTTCTATAATAGTTGATGACATTGCATTATGTGCCCACCACCCAAAGTCAAATCATCTTCCGTCACCATGTTTGCCTCCCTTTACCCTTTACTGTACTCCTCCCCCTTCCCCTCTAGTAACAACCACACTGTTGCCTGTGTCTGTGAATTTCTGTTTTCTATTCCCATATATTCACATATGAGTGAAGTCATGTGGTTCTTAACTTTTTCTGTCTGACTTATTTTGTTTAGCATGATATTCTCAAGATCCATCCATGTCATCACAAATGGCAGCATTTCGTGCTATCTCATGGCTGAGTGGTGTTCCACGGTGTGTATGTCCCACACCTTCCTTACCCAGTCCTCTGCCAAAGGGCACTTTAGACATCACCGTGTCTTGGCCACTGTGATTAATGCTGCAATGTACATAAGGGTGAATGTATTTTTGTGAATAAGTATTTTCACTTTTTTTGGCTAGATACCCAGGAGAAGGATTGCTGGGTCCTATGGTCACTCTATTCTTAATTTTTTGAGGAACTACCATGCTGTTTTCCACAGTGGCCATGCCAGTTTGCAGTTCCACCGGCAGTGAATGGGGGCTCCTTTTCCTCCAGAACCTCAGTATGCCTTCTCTTGTTGGTAAGAGCCATTCTAACAGGTATGAGATGGTATCTCACAGTAGTTTTCATCTGCATTTTCCTAATAAAAAGTGAAGTTGAGTATCTTTTTAAATATCCATTGGCCATTTGTATGTATTCTTGGGAGAAGTGTCTTTTCAGGCCGTGTGTCCATTTTTTCTTTGGATTGTCTGTTTCGAAGCCACATGCAAAAGAATGAAACTGACTACAATTTGTTCCCATGTATAAAAATGTATTCAAAATAAATCAAAGACCTAAATATAAGATCTGAAATAATAAATTACATAAAAGAAACCATAGGCAATAAATTTGTGGACCTTCATCTTACAGGATTTTATGAATTTGATGCCAAACACATGGGAAGTAAAGGCAAAAATTAAGTGAGTGGGACTATGTCAAAGTAAAAAGCTTCTGAACAGTAAAAGAAACCACCAACAGAACAAAAATGCAGCCAACCAAATGGGAGATGATATTTGCAAACAGCTCCAACAAGGGGTTGATATCCAACATACAGAAAGAACTCATATAACTCAACACCAAACAATCATTTTCTTTTTTTGATCTATGGGTATCCAATTGAAAAGACCATCTTTCCATGACAAAATATATGAAGAGCTTCAAATACATGAAGAGTTTCTTTATACAGTTAATAAAGATTTTCTTTTAAAAAGAAGGGGAAGAACTAAAATTCATTAACTACCCTCTAATTTTAGGCACTGCAACTCATTGTTTTTTTGAAAGTCTTATAAGTAAAGAGTTTTTAAAGCTCTTAGTATCTGTTTTTTTATAGATGGGTGAACTGACATTCTGGAAAAATTGATTATTGACTGAATAAATATAAAGCTAACAAGTGGCATGAAGAGAATTTGATTTCCAGCTGAGGTCCGTGCACCTCAGGATTTCCAGCCTCCACTACACCTCCGGCCCCCAGCACCCTCCACGATGAACGAGCAGTTTGTTTCCTCTCAGTGCATTCGAAATAGTGGGGTCTGAACATTTAACACCAAACCTCAGCAAGATGCACTTCATAGTCGGGCCAAGGTGATATGTGTTCCACCACAAATGACATGACTTGTGTACAAAAATGGTAAGAGCAGAGATAAAGAGTGGATGTAGTTGTGGAAGGAAAGAGGGAAGAGAGGCAAAGGAGACTGAAGGGAACAGTGCTGTGTTTAGAGTGAGAAAGATTAGGAGCATTTCCACAGCTAGTGTTGAGGGTCCCACTTATTCCAGTAAGGTCATGCAATTCTTAGCATTAGCAAGCTAAGCCCGTAGTGACTCCTAACAACCAACTCGAACAGTAAAGTCTGATAAATAGACAACACTGATTTCGGCCATGCCTATTCATTAGAGACGGAAAGAGAAGGTGGGTTTACCAGATGCCCCATCTCAAGCATTTTATTTTTTATTTTTTGTTCTATATTGTTGATTTTATTACAATAGGCAGGTATTTATTTTGTAAAACCTTGAAGCAAAACAATATGTAAATACCATGTGATGGCAATCATCTATCATTGTTTTATAATTGTTTGCATTTTTTAATTATCATTTTTTATTCTTGACACTATCCCAGATGTCCCCCATTCCCACCTTTTGCCCCCCTCTGCTCAGCCCCTGCCCCCAACTCTGGCCTTTGACACCTTGTTGTTCTCCTGCAATGCCCAAATTTTCATCTCCTCATATCGTTCTAACATTCCCTTTTGAAACATGTCTGCTTATATTTGCAGAGTAGATATTTTCTTTCTTCCAAGGTTGTTTTTCTAGAAAGTTCTGGAGAAAAAATAGTGTGTTCTCCAAAATTGTTGGAAACAAATGTAAATGGAAAAAAAGTATGTTATTGCAAGTATCAATAATATGTTCTCAATTGCCTTTTTCCTTTATTCCTGGGTGAAATACTAGGAGGAAGTGAAGCCGTTCTAAGTAGTGTGATTAAAGATTTATGTTCACCACTTAAAGACACTGCACCAATAGGCAGCCAGATCAGTAAATCTTGTCCAATCCTTAACAGCAGGTAGGCAAGAATTTGGAAAAAGATAAAAATATTGTACTGTCAGGTGAATCCGATAAATTGAAGTTTGGAAAGCGTTAGGACTCTGTGGGTTTGCTCAGATGCTCATTTGAGTTTCTTGTCCTCTTAACACCTATATGTTCCTAAAGTTATGAAAATGTACTTTCAGCTTATAAGACAGGCCTATAAATTCAAGATACTAGGGAGGGGCTTCTTACTGATTTTTTGTTTGTTTTTTTTGTTTGTTTGTTTGGGAGGATGGTAAAAGCTAACTTCCTTTTTTCTAGTAGTTAAAAGGTAACCTCATTCCAAGTACTCAGTTATGTATAAATCAAATAGAATCAGTGTCAAAGAAATCTTTAGGGGTAAACTGGAAAGACATGTGACTGAAAAGGAAAAAATATTTTATCTAATTAAATATAGTCAGATATACAGTATTCTCAGATATTGTCTGTTCTTCAAAAAAATGCTTCTCTCTCTGCATATATAATGCATATTGTATATGTAAATTCAGCCTGTTATTTTAGTTAATGATTAAATGATAGTTAACTTCACAAAGTTAACCATTTTTAACATAAAAGTAAGTTTTGGAGATGCATAAACAGTAATATAATCTGAGACATATAGGATTTAGAGATTCACTTATAAGCATGGCCTTTCTCAAAAAGTTCTGTAATCCTACCTGCTGCCTCTAACTACTCACCTCTCTCACTAATTCTATACTTGGGGAAACAACAAAAAAATCAATAACATAGATTTTGTAACCCTGAGCAATTCAAACTTTGTGTGGCTTATAAAACAAACTCAGTTTAAGGGAAATTGATGACACCGTTAAGTGATAAGCTAAAGAATGTATTATATAAATAGATCTTGAAAGGTTGTGTCTCAGTAATTTTTTTGAAGGTCAAATAAATTCATGTGTATAAAGTCCTAAGCATAATCCCTCTTCACACTAAGCACCTAATGTATGGTAGATCATTTATTCTTCACAAACAGGGAGCGCATACTCTTGGAACAAACAACTGCTTGTTAGATATATAGATATATAGATATTATGTATTAAAACAAATCGACATTACCTACTAGAGCAGGAATATTATGTTTTAGAGCACAATGATTTACGGACTTTAGTGATAGCTGAATATAAACAGAATGGCGACTTTGAAAGTCAAAGACCTCAATTTTTCAGGTAATAGGCATAGAGCTATGACAAGATTTCTTACCATCTCATGAGCTATGTTCCTGTCTATACAACAGAGGCACTAATAGCTGCCTTTAATGACTACAGTGACTTACTGTTGTAAAAAGTCTGGAAATATACCTCACACAGTAGGTACTTAAAAACAGTAGAATTGTCCTGGCTGGTGTGGCTCAATTGGTCGGAGCATCATCCTATAAACCAAAAGGTCACAGGTTTGACCCCAGTCAGGACTCATACCCAGGTTGCACATTTGATCCCTGGTCAGGGTGCATATGAGGAGGCAACCAATCGATGTTTCTCCTGTATTGATTTTTTTCTCTCTAAAAGCAGTGAAAAAATGTCCTTGGGTGAGGATAAAAAAAAATAGTAGATACCATTACTCTTTAACTTCCTCTTGGGAATAAGATTCCATGTATTTATAAGAATAATTTTTTTAAAAAAATACAGCTGTAAATTATTGTAGTTGCTTACTCATGGCAATATATTTCCTTTAATATTAGAGAAACTTTTAAAATAAAAATTAATTTCTATTTTAATTAATAACACTGGGATAAGACAGAAGAGTGCTGCTATGAGTGCTTTTTTTCTCTGGGGTAGAGACACAAAATGGTAGAGGTTTTAAGAGTGGTTTAATAATAAAGGTAAAATATAAACGTCCCGCATCCTAAAACTGATTAAATGACTTTTAATGTGCTTGACACTTTGCCAAGATTTAAATTGAACTCCTGAATATTATTTTGTTAAAGGATTTGATATTTGCCATCACAGCTTCATTTTTTAAAAGTTTAGGCACTATTCATCAAAATAATACTTTGGCACTGTGTGTGCTTAAAGAGTTGAAGGCCAATTCATTAGAAAACCTCAAATCTCTGGGAGTACTCATATCCTAAATGTCACTGGGAAGAGCTGCTCGGCTCTTCTAAGTTAAAAGATTGTAAATCCAAGTTAAAGATCCCCCTGGAAACCACTCATTCTTTCGATTAGACAGCTAGCTGTGTCGGAAAGAACAGTATCCCTAAGACAAAAGACCCAGGATGGATGTTCACGTCAGTTTGACCTCTCACTCCCAGAAGTTAAATTTACCCACGACATAAGTAAAAAGTCTCCTCTTTCACAAGGCATTGTCATTGTTAAACAACATACTGTATTTCACAGATTCTAAAATGCAGTAAAAGCGAAAGTCATTCAGTACACAAATATTTGTTGTTTTCTACTATGGGGAGTCCCTGGAGGAAATGCACAATTCAGGCACAACTTATGGTGTATCCAATTTGTGTCTAGAATAGTAAATAACAATCAATGAAAACCGAAGCTCAAACCCACTATTCCCAGAATTTTCTTATCACTCTTGGGCCTCTTTAAACCTCCTTACTCTGATCCTATTTGCACATCACCGACTAATATTATCACATCAGAAGAGTGGTAAAATCGAATACAGGAAAGAGTATAAAATAGAGAATATTTGTTTGTGTTTACCCAAAAAGTAGCTGTGTCCTTGTGTTACAGTAGGTAGTTAATCAGTTATTAATAAGAAAGGGGAGCACAGGGAGTTAGGTATTGAGCTCAAGAAACTGGTAAACACAAGCCTACTTGCTTGGCCAGGAAGCTGTAGCATTTACAGACACATTCACACACTCCAGGGGACTGCTGCTGAGCAGACTTAATCCTAGGAGCACAGGAAATCTCCCCAGGAGCACTGTCTTCTCTCTAGTACCACACTGTGGGGTGGGAGGGGGACAAACATAGGGGGAGGTGCTTCACCAAAGAGGCATGACAATCTATCCTGGGGAAAGAAGGGATTGGTTGGGAGGTAGACCCATCAAAAAAACCCATGGAAGCTTGAAAAGTTGATTGGTTCTTTTAAAAAAAGCACCTGGTCCATCCTAAACCCAAGCTAATATAATCCCAGGGAAATAAAGAAGCTCTCTCACTCTCTCTCCCCCCAAACTCACCCATGAACTCATGCATCCTTTCTCCATAGTCATGTGGCCTTAGCAGCTGCAAGTCCAATGGCCATGAGGGCTCACAAGCAGGCTCCAGGTGGGAGCTTGAATACCTGAGCACAGCAACACACTGCAGCCCAGAGTGCAAGCTAAGCTGCCAAAGGATGAGAAAGACTGGACTAAACTAGCCTTGGCATGACACAAGATCTCTGAACACTGACTATTTCTGGCCCTGAGTTTCCATAGTGGGACGGACAAAGATGGAAGACAGGAAGAGCCTACATTGGAAACCCAGGGGCAGATATCTACCTGAATAAAGAGCTTTGCCACACCACAATCTCCCATGCGTGGGTCCTTAGCATGATTTCCTCGCCATCCCCTGGAAGAGCCTGATTTCCAGGGACGACATTTGTGGGCAAGTTCTCTCCTTTCTCATTGAGGGTTTTTTTTTTTTCTGAGGCTTTATCTTATCCTTTAGATTGTAACATTCCTTCATTTCTTTTCTTGTAAAGGTTTTTTTTTTTTCCAAATACAGTTTACATTCAATATTATCTTGTATTAGCTTCCAGTGTATAGCATAATGGTTATGTTGCTGTTGGAAATTAGGTTCTTTCACAGGATTTCAAGGAAAGCCTTCCAAGGACCTGACATGGGAGATTGTGCTGAGGCAAGATGGTTTATATGGGTAGTAAACTGCCCCTGAGTTTCCAATGTCCTATCTCACTCTATTCCAGTATGGAAAAAGTCTGTCCTCAGCAAGGCCCAAACAAAATCCAGTGTCCAGAGTTTCTGCTTCATACTAAAGCTTAGTCTTTTTGGAGCCCACGCCACCTGCTGTGGGCCCCAGTAGCTGCTAGACCCACACTGGTGCATGCTCCCACATCAGAGAGAATGTGAAAATGCATGGGGCAAGTGAGGACCATGAAACGAAAGAGGGAGAGAGAGAGAGATTCTTTGTTCCCCTGCAATTATATTAGTTTGGGTTTGGAATGGACCAGGTGTTTTTTTAAAACACCCACGGAACGCCCCAAACTTTCACAAGCTTTTTGATTGGTCCAGTACACAGTGAGACCGACAGGCCTCTTTGGTCAAGCACCTCCATCTGTGTCCCTAACAATCTGGTACCAGAGAGGAAAAGGCAGGACTGTTAACCCCTTGGTGGGCAATGCTGTGGCCCTCTGCAGCATGAAAAGCTGTAGCTTCCTGGTGAAGCAAAGAGGCTCATGCTCCCCAGGTCATTAAGCTCATTGTCTAATTCCTGTTGCTCCCTTTCCTTTGTTAATAACTAGTTAACTACCTACAGTAAAGTTAGACAATCATGTACTTTACAAAGTGATCTCCCATATTTCCAGTACCCACCTGGCCTCATATGTAGTTATTAAACTACTACTGACTATATCACCTATGCTGACCTTTGCATCCCCCGACAATTTTCTGCCAATCTGTACTCAATCGCTTCACCTTTGGCACCCAGTCCCTCAACCTCCCTCTTCTCTGGAAACCACCAGTTTGTCTTCTGTGTCCATGAGTCTGTTTATGTTTTCATTGCATTTGACTGTCTGTGTTGGCTTCCATGCATTACATGAGACAGCGCTGCCCCCCTGGTATTGATGCAGGGAGAGGCATGGCTAGGAGTAAACCTGATCTTCCAGCCTGCTCTGGCACTGGGTTGTCTCCCTCAGGCTGTGATTGTCTGCAGGCTGATTTATTTCAAATAGTTCAGAGTGTCCCAGGAGGAGGAACTCAGTCAGTGCCTGAATATGGGCTCATTGGAAGCAGGGAAAAGCTCCCCTCTGGGACTTCCAGGCACTCTGGAGTGCAGAACCAAAGCAAAGGTGGTGCTGCAGACTGGGAAGCAGGAAAGCGATGCCTCCGGGTGGGGTGGGGAGAAGCCAATACCCTGCTGGGTTGGGGTGGGTGTGGCACCTGCAGGCTCCAGCCAGGCCCAGAAAAAGCAGGAAGACTGCCTGCCAGCCTCTGTCCAGGAGAGTGGTCAAAGACCCAACACTCCTCAGGTCACTGTTTTAGACTTAGTAAGAGTCTTTTTCACACAAAATCTGGGTGCCTCCATCAGCTGCCACTGTACGGGGTGCTGGAGACCAAGCAGGGGACCTTTATGAGAAGTTTCTCAGTTCCTTACAGACTGTGAGTAACAGGGACCCAAGCCCCGTTGCTTTTCAAAGCTAGATATTTTAGGGACTCTTCTCTTAGGTGCTGGTCTTAGAAGCCGGGGCATCCAATGTGGGTTATGAACTTTCGCTCCTCAGTGAGAATCTCTGGGTCTTTAATATTTCAAAGTTGAAGGGAAGTTTTCTAAAGACATGATATTCAATCAAACGTGGATAATTTATTCACTGCTTAAGGCCCACACTGTGCCAGGTATCGCAAAAGCTATACCTAACTTAATTCAATTCTCATCTCCACAGAGAGGACTTTCTAGGCGACCCTAATGAAAGTAGCTTCTGATAGTTTCATTCTCTATTATATTACTGTAGTTTTCCCCAGGTGTGTTTGCCACTATCATAAGTTATGGTCCTTAATGCTAACCGTGGTTTGTGTCTCTCTGCCCTGAATGGAAGCTTAATGAGAGCAAGGGTTTATTTGAATCGTTCATTTTTTATCTCCACCAGCTAGCATATACTTTCTTGAAACAGACTAACAAATATTGGTTGAACAAACAAAAGGAATGCATTATTCTCCCAATATGCCTACTTCTGCTAATAGAGAGAAGATGTTATCTTAAAGATTTACCAATTGAGGTTCATTTTGCTGTTTGATCTCAAATGGTCAAGGGAGCAGCCTGCAGAGCTTCTCAAAGCCAGTAACACAAACCTAGTACCCCAAAGTACTGTCCTTAAAAATACTCCACATTTCCTCACTCTCTTTCCACTAGCATGATATTCTAACTATTCCTGTTTCTGGAGCGTATATGTGAACTTTTCCTATAAATTGCTAAATATCTCCTATTTTGAGGAAAGTTGGCTAAAACCATGGGTACTGGCATCAAACACCCACTGAAGTTTTTTAGGCAGTTTCTGAATTGACAGCATTGTTTAGCTGTCAGTTTTCCACTAGCAGGGGTATAAAGAAAAAGTTTGGCATCAGGAGACATGGCACGAAGCTGCGTTATTCTCCTCACTGGCTTTGAGGGTCAGCAGAAGGTAGGGTTCAGATTTGCATCCTGCCTCTGTCACTACCTGCATGATCTTTTTTTTTTTTGTCTTTTTTTATCATATTTTTCCCATTACCATTTAGTCCCCTTATCTTGACTGATTCATTTAAACTATACATGACTCAGTCCCTTTATCTATAAAATGCTACTAAAAATACATGCTTAATGTTATGTTCCAAGAACTGGACGACATGGGGCAGATAGAGTTTCAACACAATTTATATGTGGTATAAACAAATTTCACATACACATTTTTGCTTAGAATAATGCATAAGCAAAGACATAATACTTTTTGCTAAGACATAATACTTTTTCTTAACTATTCCTTCTTTTACTCATCTCATTTCAATTTTTAAGTGTTTTTAGTTATTTTTAATTGTATTTTTCCATACCATTTAGTCCCTTTGTATCCCCCACCCCAGCAATCACCACACTGTTGCCCCTGTCCATGGGTCCCTTTTCCTTTTTGCACCATGCTTCTCCCCCCTGAACTCCCTCCCGCTGCCTTAGCTGTCATCCTGCTCTCTATCTGTGAGTCAGTCTCAAATTCCCTTGTTAGTCCAGTTTGTTCATTAGATTCCACATATGAGGGCAATCATATGGTATTCGTCTTTCTCTGGCTTATTAGTGTCAAACTCATTTTCACCGGGGCCACATCAGCCTCGCTGTTGCCTTCTCAGGGCCGAATGTAATTTTAAGATGGTATGAATGTAACTACTCCTTAACAGTTAAGCGACAGCTCGGCGCTGCCGCCGGGTAGAAACGAGGTCCCCGGGTGGATACAACAAGGTGGAGGGCCCTGTGTTTGCCACCTGTGACTTAGCATAATGTTCTCCAGGTCCATCCCTGCTGTCTCAAAGGGTAAACTTATTTTCATTTCAATTTTTAAAGAAATAATAATATAATGATGGTAATAATGATGATGTTGTTGATGATGATAAAGAAAGTGATGATTTCTTGCAGGTAAAATGATTTTTAAATCCAGGATTTAAACTCTGAGCTTAACGTCATCCTCTCCACCAAGATAGATGCTTCCTTCGCTCCCTCTATTCTTCGTGGTGCTTCCAGTGGCATGACCGCTCTCCACACACACACTCTACTTCATCGAGTGTGTCGAACCCACGACTTGGGAAACCCTGGTACAGCTCCCCAAAGACTCTTGACCGTACTGAGATTTCTTAAATTATAATGATTGTGTGTGGGACACATACAATCATTATAATTTGTTAACACCATTCTTCCGAGTTGCAATTAACTTAATCTGAAGCACTTCAGCCTTTAATGGCTTTTGATCTGAGTGTTATTCTGTCCAGGCCGTCTAAATGCTTACTGATCTGACAGCTAACTGGCAACATTTATAATGGAAGTCATTTTTTTCCCTTATTTTTTACAGCTTTTGATAAAGTGGGCAAGAATGGGTGATAATCTATTTTGTATCTGAAAGAAAAAATGCCTTCCTAAAGACTGAGTGCTATTGGGAGAAACTGTACTTTATTTCCAAATAAATAAACATGTTTCCAGAATAAATCCCCTTGACATAGTAATAATTTTTGCCCTCCCTTGCTTTTTCCTTTAAATATGAAAATGAGCACACTAGAGGAAATAAGCTTTACTAACTCATGTTCTTGCCTTTTTACATTCAGCAGGGAGGGAGACTTTTGCACAGTGTAAGCAAATATTCATTAACGACGTGTGATATGCCAGGCCCTGTGATCAGGGTATGGCAGACTTTCCCAACTTCAGCATGACCGAAATTCTGGGCAAGGGAATTCTCTGTTGGAGGGGCTGTTCTGTGCACCGTGGGTATTTAGCGCCCTCCATGGTCTCCACCCCCAGAGGATCCAGTTGCAACAACCAAAGAAGCGTGCCACTGTCTCCTGGGGAAAGCTTGCCCATTGTGGAGACGCTTTGTCTTAAAGCGTGTCATGATTAAGCCGACAATTCTTGCTCTACAGAGTGTAGCCATTTATCTAGAAAAATAAGTTTAGAAAGATTATGCATAATTTTCCAGGCACATATTTGTATGAGAATAAATAGGATGTAATCTTATATTTAAGGCCCATCCTGAAGCATTATCTATCTTAGCAACGGAAAAAAAAAATACTCTCAACTTTCTGGGAAAGGGGAAGAAAAGAATTTGTATATCAAGTGTTTACTATGTGTTGGGCAACACACTAGATTTTGTCATATGTATTAGCACATTGAGTTTTCGTAAATGTTACCTTAAATTTCCTGGGGCTGAGAAACCAGGAAAGGGGCAGACAACTCTAGCATCACGTGATGAGTTTATTCAGAAGAATTTACACATGAGGCGCATCTCAGGGGGTGGCCAAGAGGTGACGTGGATACCCTCCATGCCTCGTGGCAGGCGCTTGGGGATTACATGGAAGAAAGCAGGACAGGTGGGGGTGCTGAGGCCTGACCTGCCCAGGTGAAGGGAGAAGGCCTTCCATGCTTGCCCAGGGCAGAGCATCGGCCTGTTGCGGGAGCTGGCACAAACCAGTGTGCTCTGGGGCATCGGGGAGGAGCAGATGGATGGTCTCCAAGGAGAGCAGTCTGTTCTGACCAGGATGTAGCAGGCCACATCATGGAACAGTCTCTCCCCCAGAATGAACGTCCTATGATGTGTGAGTTATTGGTTCCTTTTAGAACTAAGAAAACCATGGATAAGCTTGGGAGTAATGTGTCCATGGAAACCTAACACACTGGTGTCAGGGCTTAAATTCTTACTCAGATCTGTCTGATTTCCAACATTCTGCTTTTAGTGTAGAATCACAAAAATGGTAAACAAGTTGAATGCAATAAGGTTAAAATAGAAATGACTTTAAAAATGAGGACAAACTTAATATTTGAAGTTTAAAACAAAATATGCAAAGGCACACTGACCACAGTCCCTATCAAATGAACCGATGCCAACACAGACATGAAATGTATGTGGAACAAATAGAACTTGATGGTTCATGCAAGGAAATTCAGTCATTTTTGCTTGGCAGAGATATGAGTTGATATTTTTATAATAAATTATTCAATATGCTACTATTAATGATTGATAGAAAATATGTAAGCTTAAGCATTTTTCTGTGATCCATAGGTACACCTCATTGTCAGGATTTCTTCCACTTTGAAAGATAATAACACGCTGTATTTTAATGGCCATTTTTCTCTGAGACTGTGAAGTGCTTTGCTGATCTCTAGGAATATAAAGCATTTCTGTGACTGGAAGACAACAGAAGGGAAAATAGTCAAATCGCTGCTGCCCTGTGAGTGTGTGTGAAGGGAGCATGTGGCCTGACTCACCCAAGTTCAAGGCGGAGGGAGACAGCAGTCCGACGGCTTTGAAGGAAGAGCTGCTCTGGGAAACTGTCAGCCAGAGGCACAGCCGCGTGATCGACCCAGGACTGGATTTCAAAAAGCGCACAAACGCTTCTGAATGTTAATATGCCTGGCATTTCTTAAAAGAACATATTTACCTTTTCCTACTGGATTGTTTCAGAGAAACATAGGGTCAGCGCTACACACATCATTATAGAAAGGTGCAGTTCCACCTTTCACACAGACAAGGGAATGGGTACCAAGAAGGAGGAACGTGTGCCCAAACTCACTGAACAAGTTTTTAGGAAGACAGCATATTTAAATTGGTGTGAACAGTATTTTTGTGGGAAATGTTTCCGTCTTATGTTGCCAACCCATTATCTCATCACTGGAAAACACTAAGTAGGAGGCTCCTTAGATGGTTAAGGCTGATGCAGTGGATCGCACCGGCCCAGACCGTGCCTCTGGTGACCCTCGCCCAAACTGCTTCCTGTATGCAGTCCCGGCTAAACCAGGCCTGTCTAGGTTACTCCTGTTATTATTACATTTTTGAGGGGTAGAGATATTACATGCACCATATGCAAATCGCCAATTATAGAGATGCATTTTCAAAGCAGAAATTGCACTGCACTAAGGTAACCACGTGAGGAAGGCTTTCTGCAAGGCTATTGCAAGAGCGGGGACACGCCTGAACCAAAACCCGCTGAAACAATGGGCGGAGAATTTCGAGAGCTGGAGCGGGCCGTGATAGGCCACCCGTCTTTGCTAACTGGCGTTACGCAAAAGAAAGGTGAAATTTCTTATATCTTCCTAAAGAGAGTTTGTTTTATAACTTGAAGCAAGGTGCTACCTGCAGCTTCGCTCTTAACCTCCCAGAGAAACTGGGAGACGAGGACACCAGCTTCCCGATGACGTTTCAAAGGGATGGCTCCCAGCTTCTTGAGAACAGCAGTCTGGGGTTTGTGAAAGTGGCTTTCAAAAATATTTGTATCTCCGAGGGGCAGAGAAAGAAGGTGAAATTTCAATTTCTTTAAAGTCAACACTCAGGAAAGGGAGGCCAGGGCCTAGAATCCTGTGTAAAGTTTACTCAGCCAAGGGGAGTGGGAAGGTCATCTGAGTGGTTGTCAACATCCTCGAGAGGTAAATGAATGCGCGGCGAGGGCATTGATCATCGTGTGCTCTCTACGCTTTTAAATTGGAATTTGTCTTTATGCACTTTCTCAAAGGGAAGTCGTTGGCTGTTTAAAAATATTTATTTCCCGGTGCTTCAAAAAAGAAATGTCTCTCCTTTTGTGAGATTGATGGTTCATTATAATTGTCTCTTGTCTCACTTTTAAAAGTAATTTCTACTACACTTTACACTTGAAAGAAATTCAACATTAAAGTTTGAAACTTTCCCTCACATCAGTCTTATTTGCTTAATTAAAACAAGATTAGCTGACATTCACAAGTCATTTACAAAATGTATAACTGCATTCTGAGACTATGTCTAATCATAAAGACAGCATGGGGAATTGAGGGAAGGTTTTGAAATTTACCCTAAGACTTTCTTTACACTATTGTCTTCAAAGTGTTGTTAATGAATGATTATTAACACATTTTCTGTGAACTGAGATCTAGGTCTCTCCTCCATTATATCTTTTTAACTCACTCTCACTTTCCTAGAGAACTCATACTCAATTAAAATGTTAGCACTGGTAGAGAGAACGCACCCTCTGAGCAAGTGTTTTGTGCCAGATGCTTTTCCATAACATGATTTTATTTAATCTATGTGGCAACTCAGTGGTCTGAGTGTATTATTCTCATTTTACAGATGAGAAAATTGAGGCTCGGTGATGTTAAAAAACTAACCAAGCACAATAATCTAGTAAACACTGAAGAATCAAATCCCTGTCCCTACTCTGTGGTCTATAATTCTCATGAATGTATTATTAGCAATAAAAAGTGTGTATAGAAGGGGGTTTTATAAGTAATTTGAGAGATTATATTAAATATTAGACAATAGATTTCTACTTGACATAAGAAAATATAATTAAAAATCTAGTACAATGTAAAATTCCAAAAAGAAATATATGATCTCACTTATATGTGGAATCTAGTGAACAAAATAAACCAATAAACAAAATATAAACAGAGGCGTGGACATATGGAGCAGACTGAGAGCTGTCAGAGGGGAGGGGGACGGAGGGACTGCATGAAAGAAGGTGAAGGGATTGGCCAAAGAACATGTATGCGTGACCCATGGACACAGACAACAGTGTGGGGTTGGCCAGAGGGAGGGGAGTGGGGGGTGTGAAGGTGAGCAAAGGGAGGGGTGAAACGGGGTCATCTGTAACAGTGTCAACAATAACAAAGTTAAAAAAGGAAATATTCAAAATATAAATCTTGTTGGATTGGCAAGGTATCTCATTGAAGAAAGTTAGATAATCTTGGTTTGTAATGGTTGGGAAGTATTTTTCTGAAAGGGAAAAAGATTACAAAATACCAAGAGACCCTTCCTTTTACCACCGAATCCTTTGCCAACACATTTTGGAAGAAGTGGAACAATTTTTAAAAATCAATGAAATGATCACCGTAAGGTGACCAAGTAAGGGGTCCCGCAGTGCTGGATTAAATGGTGGGTGACCAGGGCTGAGGCATGAGTTTAAGTCTTGGAGAGCAGGACATAAGAAAAAGAATCAGGGGTAAGAACTTGGAACTTCCCCTGTGAACCTGAGGCTCCTCGATTATTGGAGGGAAATGGGGACAGAGGGAAAATGTGAGCTCTGCAAAGAGAAGGCCAAAAGCATTCCTGCCGGTTTGCACCCAATCTATTTTCATGTGTTTTTATCCCCTTAACCATTTATGTGGTCATTCTGCAAACTAGTGTTTGGGTAAACTTGGTCAACTTGCTACTCCTCTACGCAAGTTTTCTCTTTAATAAAACAAGGGGTTTGAAACAAATGGATCCCTGGGCATTTTTTACCCACCGTCTCACGAAATAGCTTTTCCACACAAGGAGGCTGGTGAATGGGAGAGGGTGATGGGTCCCTTGACTGGATTGCAAATCATCAGCCAGCCAGTGGCCATCTGCTCCAAGTTGTCTTTGATCGACCTTGGTCTTTCAGTGCTCATTTCCCTCAGAACATTTATTCCCTTTCCCTTGACCATATATAATTGAATAATGCCACACTTGCCCACCACCACGATGTCTACACCCCAATCCCTGAAACACAGGAATATGTTTTCTTACATGGCAAAAACAGGATTTGCAGGTGTAACTGATGTCATGGATCCCCCCAGAGGATACTCCTAGATTACCTGGGTACACCCAGTCTAATCCTATGAGTCATTGCAAGCCCACAACTTTCTCGGGCTGCAGGAGAAAGATGTGGGGGAGGAAGATGCTGTAGGTGGTGGGGGAGGCAGGGCAGCTGAGGGGGAGGGAAGTTAGAGATGTGCAACGTGAGGAGGAGCTGACATGCTGTCGCTGGCCCTGAGGTGTAGGGCCACGTGGGCAACTATCAGAGGGCGGGGCCTCAGGGAGATCATGGAAAATACTAGAAGGACTATGTTCAGTCATCAGTAGTGAAGATAGGTCCCTGGTGACACCAACAAGGACACGAGGATCTCAGTTCTACAGATGTAAAAAACAGATACCCCCTAAGAAAGTTGGGACTATTCTTATAAATGCCAACGATCAGGATGATTTTGGAAGTAGATTACTCCTCAGAGCCTCCAGTAAGAAAGCAACTCTGCCAGCACTTTGGCCTCACCCTGGTGAGCCCTGTACTCACATTAAACCTACAGAAGTGTGAACTGATTAGTGTGTGTTGTTTGAGGTCACTCAGTTTATAATGGAAAACTTATACACCACGTTCATGTAAGTTCACCTGTGCATTAAGTCACCAGGTAGCTCAAGATACATTTTTGTTTTGCTTTCTGCATGTGTTTATATTTGCTATGCTAGGTAATTCTTCCTTTTTTAAAAAAATCTCTTCTCAGTTTGACTGCAATTCCGTCAATTGAAGTGAGACTCAGACTGACTGACTCTCCTTGGCATGTGGGGTAAGGTCAGGTACAAAGTTCCTCAGGTCTGGCCCCGCCACTCTTGTGTTTTTCAAAATCATGAAAGTCAAGCGAGGTGGGTTTCCAGTCTCTGAGTACACAAGCACGGGTGTGACTCTGGCTATCGGCTCGTCCCAGTGGAGATGAAAGGCCTTACGAGGTGGCTAGTACCTACCAGTGCTGAACGAGCGCAAGGCCTGCGGCTACCGGGGGGCTCGTGCATCGAGACTCCGGCGCCTCGAAGTGGGGTGGCCTCCCTGGGTATGGGAAGCTGGACGTTTTAAACCAGCATCCACAGTGATGCCTCTTGTCATCTAATTTCTTAAATGATTATTTAAAACAGGCTGAACTTCCTCCACGTCCACATTCTGACACTAATGAAGTTTTCCTGCATAACTGAAGAGTGATTCTTCACTGAATCACCCCTTAACTGTGCTATTTTCTTTACACTGCTCACAAATAAAGCTGGAGCTTGAGAAACAGTGGTAATAAATTGTGTCACTCTCGTAGGCTTTAGGTGACCGATTCCTGTTAGATGTGACTATGGATTCAAGGCACTAAATGCTGCTGTGTGCATTTGCTTTGACCCTGTGTTAATCCAGATTGTAAATCAGCAATATCAACAGGTCTAGTCCTCCAAATGAAAGCAGAGTTACAAAAGAAAAGATAACTGGGCTGAATGTACGAACTGAATAACCCCAGGAAATACATGTGTATTTCAGCCAAGACTTTATAGAAAAGGAAATCAGAGATAATATCTATTTTCTGCTATGTAATGAATGCCTAGAATTATACAAGAGACAGATTGCCCTGAGCAGGCTTGGAGCAGTAATTCTGTGCATGCATAATTACCAAGCTAAAGAGGCAATTTTAACTAAAGTGTGAAATTTCAAAGACAAACAATTTTGTGCACCGCTAGGACTATCTTCAATAATTTCAAAAATTCGATAAACTCAGCAAATGTTCTTAATAAAGTGAATATTAATATTCTTTCCCCCAAATAGGCATGTTAACTCAATAACAATTTGTTGATTTGTCCAATATTTGTTTAGTTCATGCCTATATCATTTTATATTCAACCTTTCAGGGTTTTATTATATTTTTTTCCCTACTAGTTAGAAAATTAAAAATCAATACCTGAAACCTTAGTGGTTATTCCAGGTATTCTAACACATGTATATATTTACATATTACCTATATTTTAAAAATTATACACAAATAAATATCTAAGTTAATCAATATTGTAAATCTGCATTTCAATTCAAAGAGCTTCAACATCCTTAATTTTAATTACCCATTTCTTAACAAGATTCTTCAGTCTATCTTCCTTTGTTTCTTGCATTATTTAAATATGAAATATTATTTAAATATTATCATATACTTATATTTGATTTTCCCTATTGAGATACAAGCATTTGAATTTTTATGTGATATCATTTTGTTTTAAAATATTAACAAAACACAAACAAGAATTTAAAAAACTATGCAGGTCAAACATATTTGCTGACCAGGCTGAATCTGAGTTTCTTTAACAAGGCCTTTAAGGCAATAAAATACCAACTGTGGAGAATTGAAACTATACATAAAATGTGTACCAAGTGGTCAAATGAACCACACTTTATAAGGATCATATCTACTAATAATTATCTATTATTCAAAATGCAGTACTTTGTAAATTCCTTAATCAGACACGGTTGAGGAAAATACTTCTGCTGTGGTCAGTGCTGTCTCTCTGCTCTAACATTTAATGGCGCCCTGGCAACTGGGTTTCGACTAGTTTCTTATTTGAAAAATTCTTTATTTACAATTTTACTGTCATTTTGGCAGCACAAAATTAATACGATTCATTTAAATACATCATCGATGAATATTTTGGTCCCTAAATACAAAGATTACATCAAAGTACAATTTAAAAGTAGACCAAGATGTCTTCTTTAATTTAGAAATTGGAATTTTCTCACTTCGCTCACAGTTTCAGCAAGGCAGTGCACACTGGGGTCATGCTTTGGTAACTGCTGTTGACACGGTGGCAGCGTGTCCCGCCCACACCGTGTACAGGATGTCTAAGATGTCACGTGAACTTAGTAGCCCTCAGCTTCATCATCTATGATGGGGGAAATAACATCCTTCTCTAAAGACCCAGCTCCAGTTAGACGCTAAACAATTTAGAACTTGTAGTGAAACTAAGACTGGTAGTTGGCACCTAAACATCGGTAATAAATGTTGTCTCATATGATTACTTGCAATATTCCAAATAAGTAGTTAAATCTTTGATGAATCACTGTATAGTTTCTAATAAGGTAAACTGAATAATGTTTGCAATGACAGATAAATAAGTAAGCACTCAAAGAAAAACTATGAATTTTTAAAACACCCATGAAGTTTATATTGCCTTTGTTTTTAAAATCCCAAAATAGATTATTACAGCTTTTGTGATCACTTGAAGAATCTGTTATCTGGGTTATTTTCAATTTTTCATAACTAATGTGAAAAACCATAAAAAGCTCTGTGATATCTGAGGTGGGTACATTTCAAAACACAACTCATTAGATCTTATTTTTATTTTATATGATAAAAATTTTTAAACATATATGAAAAATAGACTAGCTTTACAAACACCTATGTGCTTGTCACTTAGATTTAATAACTAGCAAAATTAACATTTTTCATATTCATCTTATATTTAGTTTGCTGGAATGTTTTGAAATAGACATAGCATACAATTAAAAGTAAAGCCAAATGATTTGCAATGTTTACAACACCTCATATAAATAGAAATTGTTTCTTAAATATGTCCTGTCTCTTAATAATTATACTTTAATTGAACTATATTCCAGGCCTCCATAATACATTCCTTCATAATCATTTCCAAATAATAATTTTCTATCCACTCAATTTTGGAAGGAGAAATCAGAAAAGCACTTTGAATTCTCAAAAGTGTGTTACTGCTAAACAGTAAGTTTACCATACTTTTGGTAAAAGTGTGTACCATACTTTTACCTGCTGCTGCCTCGGATGTGCCCACAATTGTATCAGTGCATTCGAGAGCCTCACAACTCAAGTAGCTTACTACAGTTATGGACGTGGGCAAAGTTCAGTGCCTGAAAGAGAAGACTCACTCGGATTATGTAGCCTACCCCACCTGTGGCGTTTCTAAAGTTCCATGCTTTTAACATGGAAAAAAAATTCCTCAACAGATTAGCAGAAGTATTTACCAAATAGGTATCTTTTCAAGGTTTCATTTGTTAGTATTTATGATACAAGTTATTCACTTCTTAGAAGAAAGGCAACTTTAAGATATCTCATTTGGTCTTGCAAAAGTGATAAACTTGAAGAGATTGTTGGCAAATTTATCTTTCAAGACACAGGTCAGATGTGCCAGTTCCTCTCCCCAGATGGTATCAGATTCCTTGTTTGCTGTGATTCTGACTTTCTTATCTTAAAAATCAAATAAAGGAAAAAAATGTACATTTTCCCCCTCTGTGTTCTTCAGTGACGTCCTTGTTAAATCTTTCAAGTCACTAAAGATCAGGCTGTGCTCTACCTCACATTCTTATCTCAGAACTGTCAGTCACCACAGCTTATCTCCGATCTCTGTCCATGAGATCTTAGCCAACGAGGAACACAGAGAGAAAAGTACACTTTTAAATGTGATTTTTAGGATATGACAAGAAAGCCAGAATCTCATCCAACAAGGAGCTTCTGAAAACATATGATGCTATGCTTCCTGAGCGCGGAGACTCAGCGGAGGCGGGACCCTGACCCTTTCCATTCCCTGTTAGGAGGCGCAGGCCCTCTGGAGGGGACTGTAGAAACATCAGAGCAGATTTACCAATGTGCATGTCAGTAGCGGCAGCTTCAAATATGGTTATTTGAAAAATTTGCTTGAAAAACTTTTACTAGCCAAACCTTACAATTAATTTGAACTCTCAATCACTAGTCAGGTGAGTTAGATCATCTTGCTCCATTTTTGTGGGAGTAGAGGCAGCAGGTTTCAGTCAATGAAAAGCTATTTACAGTGAACTGCCCCAGTTCAGTCCCTCCAAAAATATGATACTAGTAAACAAATCTGGAATTGCTTCCAAAAAAGATTGAAGAAAGGGAACCAGATTTATGCTCTCACCTGATACCATGGAAAACAGGACCAGAGTTATGATCCAATGGTTGTAAAGACACTGGGCAACGAAGGACAGTGGTACCTGAGACACGGAAAGTAAATGATGTAGAAAGTCACACTCCCAGAAACAAGAAGAGGGAACAAGAATGTGGTAACAAGGCAAGAGAGGTTCCCAAAATAAATAGGAGATCTTTGCAATATCTTGAACAATATGGAGCAATCTGTCATTAATGCTGGGAAAAAAATCAATGTCGTTCTCCTTGTTAAGAAATGCAAGGTCAGTTATGAGTGCTGAAGGAGTTAGTGTATCCTCTAAGTGATGAAAAAGTCAACAAGAACATTCAATGTCTTTGGTCAGCATGCCTGGTTCCGTTGTGGTGGTCTATTTCTGAAACTTGACCTGTTCGGGTGGTGTTCCCCACACTGTGATGTTGTAACGAGCCCTCACTCGGATGATGCTCTGAATCCTAAACTCTTTAGTTTTGAAAATATAAGTCTCTTTCCAGGCCCTGGGGACCTACCTGGCTTATTCCAAGAAAGCCATAAAGTCTAATAATTCAGGAAATTATCCAGTACATCTTGCCTGCTCTTCTCTACTCTCTAACTCTCGTATTAGTCTTTATGGCTTTACCTGACAATGAACAGTCTCTGAAAATAGCATCTTGGAATGTGAATTTACTTAAGGTTATTTTTCTCTTTTTCTGTCTTTATGTTCTTTAGCATTACTGAGTTTGACATATTTAAGTTTCATCTGTACAACATAATGATTCAGTATTTGTATATATCATGAAATGATCAACACAGTATGTTAACATCCATCACCACACATAGCTACAGAATTATTTTTTTAAGATAAGAACTTTTAAGATCTATTCTCCTAGCAACTTTCCCATATGCCAGTAGAGTATTATTAAGTACAGTTACCACACTGTAGATTACATCCCCGCGACTTACTAATTTTATAACCGGAAGTTTATACCTTTCGATCCCTTCATACGTTGCACCCACCCTCTCACCTCCTCCTCAGGCAACTACCAGTCTGTTCTCCGTCTATGAGCTTGGCTTTTGTCTTAGATTCCACATGTAAGTGAAAACATACGGCATCTTTTCTTTCTCTGCCTCAATTAGCATAATGCCCTCAAGTTCCACTCATGTTTCATTCTTTTGCACAACTGAATAATACACCATTACACATATACCCCATTTTCTTTGAACCTTCATTCACTGATAGAAAGTTACGTTCCCTCCACACTTTGATTATTGCAAATAATGTTGCAATGAACGTGAGGGTATATATAAATTTTCAAGTTAGTGCTTTTGTTTTCTTTGGATATATGCCCAGAAGAGGGATTGTTGGATTATCCAGTAGTTCTGTTTCTAATATTCGAGGAACCTCCATACTGTGTTCCATAGTGTTTGTGCCAATCTGCCTTCCCACCAACAGTGCACCAGGGTCCCCTTTTCTCCACAGACTCACCAACAACTTTCTTGTCTTGATAAACGCCATTCTAACAGGTGCGAGGTGATATCCTATTTTTTAAGTTTTGCACACTGAAATGAATATGCCAAACCTCCGAGGTAGGTGTGCAGATTCAAACTGTGGCTGAGAGCTGCACTTTATCTTGAGAGAGTGCTGCCTTAACCCCAGAGGGAAACACCTGAGCACTAACACTTATCAGCACAATAGGACAGATTTATATTTTACTTGCTATGGAATCAAGTGAATGGGGAATTTACTTCATCTCTCATTAAGAACCAAGCACTGCCAATATTTTATCAACAGCCTTTCTTTGCCTATTTTAATATTTCCGTTAATTATTTCAGAGGAAGCTGCGCTAATCACTTGTTCTTTCAATTAGTTTTATCTTTGATATTATTGCTAGTTCTGACCACAGCCATGAAGAAATGTTCATACTGTGAAATCGAAGGTAGGTCTCAGTATTATATTACATATATTACATTCTAGTTTTCTGTTCCTGAGTAAGATAGAGTGTCTTGTACAAGAGCAATGCTCCTATCAAGCACAACTAAAAAACACTGGATGAAACACAATTCATCAAGTGTTGACAGCATCAGAGAGCTCCTGAAGACATCGAGAGTAGAGAGGGGGAACATGCATGGGAGGAGAGAATGGTGGAGAGGTCTCCCGACTTTCTGCACTGGCATGTCTCAAAGGATGTTTGCTGACCCTGAGGTATGGCTGGAAACTGCCCATCTGTGCTTTCCCCACCAGGGAAGGCCTGCTGGCGGGGCGAAAAACGGTGACGGAAGGAAACTTGACTTGGCATGGTGAATACACCAACAATGTACAGATGCATTATAGAATTGTACTCCTGAAAGCTCTATAATTTTATTAATGTGTCCCCGATAAGTTTCATTTAAAAAATAAAAAGGAAACAAACAAACAAAAAACAAGTAGAGCTACTGTGATCTTTCTGGACTGGAGAATGGAAGTTCTTGAGGATAAAGTTCTCTTATCCCAACGTGGCTGCATGCAAATTCCAAAGCTTCAGAGAGTGAAAAAATACAAAACACTCCAAGGAAAGGTTAAACTACTCTATGATGATACAAGCTAAAATTGCACTTGCCCTTGGAGGTTAGTGACTGGGTGGGAGTGTGAGGGCAGCCTGCTCATTGCCAGTTGGGTTGTGTTGGTTGATCTGGGTGATTTTTCACAAGATATTCATTTTGTGAAAATTTATCAGGCTACATGCATATTATTTGTACAACCTTCTGAGCATGTTCATATATATATATAAATATATATGAAGTATTTTTCACAAGTATATAGACATACATACACATATACATACATACACAAAACATTCATTTCTCCTATTACTATTCTACGCAGGTAAAAATGTTTCTTCTTGTCTAAAATTGTTAAAATCATATGAAATATTCCAGACATTTAGAGTCTAACAAATAAAGAAGAAGGATATCCTAGACCTTACCTTGGCTTAATACAAATTCCCTAGATGTTAATAATAGTCATGCTATCAACAGTGCAGAATCACATGTAAGTCCGCATATTACAATTTGTTACTGAGCAATATGTCTTTTTATAAAAATGAATATAAATCAGAGGATTATGATAAAATAAAATGTGTAACAACAAGCCTGTCAGGAGAAAGTGAAGCTTCTTTGGCTTGTCAACTGAAACATGAATCTTGAAAGAAATTATAGATGCAGAGATATTGTCAAAAGGTTGGGTGAAGATCTTCATCACATCTAAAGCCCTGCAGAATATTTCCTTACATTGTATAATTCCGTAGTTGCTTTTGAAGGAAAAAGAGTCTCAGAAATAAACCATTTCACCATGAGAATCGTTCAGATGCCATCTATATACATACCTGTGGAGTGCACATTTCCAAAGGAAAAATACGGTGTTAGGTGAACGACAGAGAAGGACAATAGATAAAAGCCACACTGACATTTCTCCTGATAGCTGTATTTTGTGACATTCAGGTACACAAAATAATAACTCAGTGTATTAAATTTACTGCATTTCCCCATGTCTATTTGCCTTTTCTATATAACAATCTGAAAACAAATGTTAAATTATTTTACAATGTGCACCATATTTAAGTGACCAATATCAATGCACTGAATGATATTCTTACAAACACACTCTGTACTATCACATTTATTTTGCTAAATTGTCTCTAATACTTGTTGAATGCTCACTATGCACCAGGCATTATTTTATGTACTTTACATGCATTAACTAAGCAGCCCTACACAAATAAATACAGACATCAAGTCATAGAGACATGGAGACAGACACCCAGTACTTGTCAAATAGCTAGTAAGTGGCAGTGATGAAATTCTAGGGAAGCCGTCTGCTCCAAGCCCATTCACATGCTGTGTTCAGACTGCTTCCCAAAATTAAACCAATTGGTCCTCAGAAGGGAATGAAGGCTTAATTATCCTAGATTCATTCATCCTAACATTCAAACTGTACTCCTCTTCATGTTTTGAATCAAAATATTTTCAAATGATTTCAGTATTATCATTTCAATGTTCATTGGAGAAGTATTTCTCAGAGTTCAAAAAAGGGTATATTTGGGACGATTACTTTTCCTGTGCCTAAATTCTCTCCTCTGCTCTAGGAGTTCATTACGCCATTTCACCCACGGTGCCCTCCTCACTTCAGAAAAAAAACAAACACTCAGTTGCAGGTTTGCTGGAGAACACAGAAAATGAAGACATAAAGCTTCTGCAGAGTAAAAAACAAACAAACAAACAAACAAAGACTTGGAAAAGAAACGATAAGCATTTTTCCCCTTAAGCAGACGGAAACTGAAACTAATTCAGCAGAGTGATTGACGTAAGGTTATTTTACATACTGTGCAGAGTATATTTTCAAATAAAAATAGAACCTTTATTTCAAATTTGCCGATGGAACATGGGCGTTTTGACAGAGACATCTTTGGTCAGAATAGTAAGTACTGTGATTCTCTAGAGTCGGGGGGATGGAAGTTGGAGTATACGGGAACAGAAGAAGCTCAGTTGTGTTTGTAGAATTGGGGGTGGGGGGATTATATCATAAGGGATGCATTCAAGGAAGTGACAGGCTTCCGAAATGCAGCAACTAAGAATGAACCACAGCATTTCATTCCTCGGGCCAGTCCCATGAGCGCGTGGCCCTGTCGCCCTTTGATGAGGCTCTGCCCACAGAGAGCAGACACACGCATTGCTCTGAAATGGAATGAGGGAGGCCAAAGACAGGATGGACTAGTGCTATTGGTTGTGGGCTCTCAGATTCCTTGGGAACAGATACATGTTGCCTCAAAACCCGAGGAAACCATTGGCAACCTAAAGGTTTTAGCAGAAAATGTAGACTCTCAAGACACACGGGCCGCGTGTTTTCCTGGGTGCGGAATAGTTAGGAGGGTTTGCAAAGGTTCCTGATGCGTCTTACTGTCCTCACAGGTGTAGGGGCTGGAGAAATGTCTGCCAGGGATTACCAAGTGCGCACAGGTGAGCGTAAGTATGTTTTTTTAACATACTTATGTAGTTACATCCTACATACATACATACTTATGTAGTTACATATACACATACATCCTAGATGTAGATATGTTCCCTAACTCCACAATCTCAAATTACAAAGAAAACGTAGGCGAATTCACCACCTGCAATCAGTGCATGAAAACACTCAGTTGAACTACAAGCATTAAGGCCCGAACTGCCTCAGACCTGTGGCAATTGACTAAACCCAGTGGGAACTGAATCCATTATTGACTCAGGAAGCAGACTTCCCAGGAAGAACGAGTAAGCAGACTTCTTTAGAGAAAGCAACTAAGCCTGGCAGGCATTTAACTTGTCGCCTCCCTAAGCAGCTGAAATAATGAAGCAATGATGTCCAGCTCACTGCTCTGCAAAGAGAGAGAGAGAGAAGACCTAATATCATCTTGAACAAAGTCTAAGGAAATTAGAAGATTGATGAGGAAATATATTAATGTCTGAGTGAGCATTCTTCTTGGGCTAAATTTTTTTAAACTTAATATCTCATATTTCCTCCTAATAATTTTGTGAGTTAGATATTACTATTCACATTTTTCAAGGAAAGATCACATTCTCAGGATTGAAGGAAATTGGACAATTCTTCAAAGCTAAGAAGTGGCCGACTTTGGACTCAGGCCATATTCTCTTTAATGGGCTTTGGGAACATGGGTCCTTTGGGAACACAGGACTCAACACCACACTCATTAGGAAAGAATAAAATTCCTACTGTACTCAGTTCTGTTGATCAGTCACATAATATTTCAAGAGGAAAAGTATTTGCAGGATGTGGGAAACCTCCTCAGTGTCCCGTCCTCGGTGTTGTCAGAGAAATGAAGTGACTTCCTGAATTCTGGGCCTGCCTTGCTTGTTCTCCAATGCTTTCCGTCAGATTTTTACAGTTGTATCGAGTTTTCCAGTTCTTCCTGGTGGGAAGTTTGCTCTGCTGCAAACTAGTTTGTCACAGCCAAACTAAGAGAAAGACTTTTGAATAAGCATTTTTGGAAAGGCATTGGTTAACTTTTAATGATGTACATATATTGAGCTGGTAATTACGTTTCTACAAATCTATCCTAAGTATAGCTCACATATATCTATATGTGTGGGAAGGTTTTTAATGAATTATTTCAAAAATAGAAAGAGTATGTACTTTAATAAATGAATCATCTTACATATGTTATAGTATATTTACACAGTGAAGTAATATGCATTAATTATAAAGAATGGCAATAAAACTACATTGTACTAACATGAAATACCGTAAAGGCAAATTATTGAGTGTATGAGTTGTCTCAGAACAATTAGTACAGTTTTACTACTATAAAAATACCAGTACATTTAATGTTTAAAATGTAGACTTGATACATTGCTTTTCATATTATCTACAGTGAAGAAACAGATCTTATTTGCAATTCCAAAAATTTTACATACAAACCCTTTTGGAAACTACAATTAAAATAAAGAACTGATCACTTCTTTGGTGATTATGAAATGGTAAAATTGCTATAAAATTTCTTAACACTTCTTCTGAGTTTGGATATCCACCTCGATGTAGACCAGAAACCAACCCTTTGGGGGCTGGCATAGCCCATGGACTATATTCTGAGTAGCTCTGTGTTAAGGATCACCACCAACTACTTACTGAAAGGACTTTTATCCATGTAGTAGGGAGAGTGGGATATATATGCAAGAGGGTTGTTAAAAAATTCCATAAGCAAAATGTGCATTTATTCCTTGTATATAAAATATTAAAAGGACAGTATAGAATTTTTTATTTCCACAGTCAGGTCTGGTGTGCCCCAGCTCTTATTCATAACTCTTCATTCACCTTCAATTATTTTTTGTTAATTAGTTTTGGAGACATTTATTCACCTCTACATATAATACATACACTGTACTAGATCATTTTCTTGGGCCTGTAATTAGGATACTGCAAGTGAAGTTGCCTTTTTTTTCCAGACCTATTTTTAACCAAATGAATTTAATTCAAAAATATTAACCCAAACCTCTCCACATGGTACATCTTCCATGCACCATAAAATCAATGAGAAATACTGCAGCGAATTTTAATTGTGACTTGTAGCATTTGTTTTAGCTGAAGTAATCACTTACCATAGTGTGCCTTGTTGAAAAAATGGTCAACTTAGTTTTGTTCCTGAAGCAGCTGCCAAGGACTCCAGAAAACCACCTCTCAGCGATCGCTTCTATGCCTGTTGCCCAGGTGGCGTCATTTTTTTCTGTACATAGAAGGACTTACATTGTTGGACTTACAGTATGTAGATGCGGATATTAGTGATTTGACTAATAGTCTACTGATGAAATGATGTTCTGGGACTTTTCAGGCTGGTCATTAAAAGACCATTTTGAAATTTTCATATTTCATTATTTCATGTGCTCATGTATTCATTCATTCATTCATTCATCCATTCATTATTTGCACCATAAACAATGACCAATGCCTATTAAGTTTTATGACTTGGGATATAAAGATGAGGAGCATAGTTCTGACTCTCAGCCACAGTCTAGTAAAGCAGGTGAAAGCAGACATGTAAATACCTATCAGCCAATTAACGTAACATGTGTAGTGAGTTCAGGGTGCTGTGCACTCAGGCAACAAGATTTGAATAGTCTTCCCCCATATCATCATTTTTTCACTTATTGAATCAAACACCCTTGATATGCTTTATACTTTCTAAACCTAGATGTACAGTTGTAAATATTACCCTGTGTTCCTGAGCTGCTATCAAGTATTTAATCAACATCTCCATTGAGATATTTCATTGCTAATGGCGATGTTGATCAGGGGAGGGAGGTGGGGATGGCTGGGGTGGGGGGAGTTGTGGGTGGAAGATGCAGACAACTGTACTTGAACAACAATAAAAAAATAAAAATAAAAATAAAAAGATATTTCATTGCTATCTCAAACGTGATAAAGCAACAAAGTTCTCCCTCTCAAACCTATGTCATATTCTTTGTTTTCTAAATTGGTGGATATTAGAAACATTCACAGTTGCTTAAGCAAAATACCTACACACCAACTTTATTCTCCCTTTGTTTAATAAACCCTTTCAGTCAATGGTCAAATGTAGCCAATTTTGTCTTCTTGATATCTCTCAAAATTATCTGAATATTTCATGTCGCCCATCTTGCCTCTGCTCTCTTATTAGGCAACGCCTAAACTATTATTCTTTCTCAAATCCATGTTGGGCAGCCTGTGTGTGTTATTCCTCAAATTAAAATGTATTAGATCCTTTCTCTCATTAAAATATTCCAATGATTTCTCATTACTTCACAGCAAAGTCTCTGCCCAATAGTCCTGGACATCATACTTTTTATGATCTAGCCTTTTCTAGACATTTCATTCTTGTCTCTCAGCTTGCATTTTCTTACATTCTGAGATTTAATCAAGCTAAAATTTGTTCCCTAACACTTATGATCCCCCCTTTAGCATCTGCATCTGGTGCTTGCTATTCCTGATATTTAATCTTTGCCTATTCTTCTTGTTTAAATTCCATTCTTCTTTAATTACTCAGCTTAGATATTACCTCCTTGGGAACGATTATCTGATTACTTAACTTTCTTTCCTAAGTTTCTGTATATCCCTTCAGCATCTTTATGTACTTTAGCACAGTGTCTGGTAGTTAGTACACAGTAAGAAAATAGTAACAACTATTGTCATTGTACATTCAGTGGCTAGACCAATGATCATGTAACAAATATAAAGTAAAAAAGCTACAAGTCTTCTAGAAGAAAGCACAGTTAAACTCATTGCAACTTCACTGAAAAATATGTGTAGGACAAACACATGAACTGAAATTTAAAACTTGAACTTTAAAAATATTAAAAGACTTTATCTTTAAAATTTACCATTAAAAATTAAAAGGCAAGCCAGAGATTTTAAGACAATATTTGCAACACGCATTTAACATTTGTATCATGAATATATAAAGAACTCTCCTAACTCAATAATAAGATGGCCAACAACCCACTTTATAAAATGGGTAAAATAGTTTAGTGCACTCTTTATAAAGAAGAGATATGAATGGCCAATAAACACATAAAATTAGCACAATTAGTCATTGGGGCCAATTAATACCATAATCCGTTATACCCTCATTAGAATGGCTAAAATTTTTAAAAGATTGAAAAAAAATGCACAAGTGTTGGTTAGGATCTTGAGTAATTAGAACACTCATCATTAATTGTATGAATGTAAAGCAATAAAAGTATTTGGAAAACTTTGGAATTTTGTGTAAGACTGCATATATTCATACCTATACCTACTTGATGGTGTTTCACTCTCAGGAATTTACCTAAGCAAACTGAAATAAACATGTCCATAAAGATTTGTACACAAGTGTTAATAGATGTATTATTCAGTTGCCAAAGCTAAAAAAATTTAAATATCCCCATAAAAATAAACAAAATGTGGATATTTACATGATGAATAGTAGGCAGCAATAAAAAGGAATAACTGATGATATTTCCATGAATTAACATATTGAATTAAATAAGCCCATCACAAAAGTGTATATTATAATTTCATAAAGTTTTGGGGAAAATGAGAAGAAGAAAAAAGCAGATCAGCTGGGAGGGAGGAGGAAGGATTCCTCTGGACTCGAATAGAACAGAATCCTCCTTTCTTATAGCATTTTTGTGGATCTCTTTGAATCCATGTTGTTTCATTTGCTGTATTACCTTGGACCGTTTCCAGAGGATTTAATTTTGTTTTTAGGTAAGCTCACCAATTTTACTTGGAAGCTGGTATACAGAGCTCCTCATGCTCAAACTAGAATTCAACTCTTTGTAAGTGTTTTTAGTATTATTTTAACCGCATTAACTGACTTTTTAAAAAAAGTAATAAAAGCTCTTAATGGATTGTTGGGATGTTTTCAGATAATTATCAGTTATTTTCCTGAGAAAGCTACATTCTGTTCCCATGTCCAGTGTGTCCACATTAAAAAGCAATTTAGTTCATTTACTAGAATTTTTGCAATTTTTTTGTTTCCATTATGAGGTTTACCAATGATAACTTTTAATTTAGTTTAAAACAGTGGAAGGCAAAACTGCCATGCAGGTGTGCAGCCCTCCAAGGCTGCTGCCATCTGGGGTACAAGGCCGCCTTCCGGGCTGAAATTTGACTGACCTTGACTGTGGCAGCCCGCCTTCAGTAGTATAATACCTATAGCTAATTTTTATTCTTTCCCATTCAACTTGAGCAGAGTGTAGTCCATGATGGATGCTCATTATTTGTGTTGTGCTGCATCTCTCATTGTTTTCAGACACGGGGTAGTTGTATTCCAGAGATCGGCGCACAGAAAACCAGTGCCTGTGCCGACTGCATGCGTTGCTCACAGTGATGGAGAGTAAACTGACTGTAATTTATTCCTTGATTTTTTTTGAACATCAGAGATGAAGGTGAGAATTTGAATATGTGCATGTGGGAGAAAAACATTAGTTGAAAAAATTATAAGTATATAAAATATACAAAAGTTGTCATATTTTAATTTACTGTTCATGAAATTCAAAAATATGATAATCACTGTCTGAGTAGATGCAGTGGCAGGAGACTCCTTATGAGGCCAGAATCCATGTGAATGATACAATTAAGATGCTATAAAGATCAGAGAGAAAATGGAGACGCTACTGGTATCGAATTCATGGACAACGGCGTGGGGATTGACTGTAGGAGCAGGGGTGCGGGGAGGGGAGGCGGGGCAGGAGAGAGCACGGGAGAAAGGTGGGACAACTGCAATTGAACAATAAAAAGTTTTAAAAATAAATAAATAAGTAACATTTAGAATTGACTGATACCAGTTATGGAGCATCTACTATTTGCAAAGCAAGGAGCCAGCAAGGGACTAAATAGTTTATATAAGATAACTACCTTAATATTCAAAACTCTATGAGGCATATCTGAGATGATCAAACTGAGGCAACGAGAGGTTAAGAAACTTGTCTGAACCCGCACAAAGCCGACCTGCATTGTGTGCAGCACAGACTAGAAATATTAGCAAACACACGTGTATTCACAAGAACGTGTGGCATTGAAGGAGACAAAGACAGACATATAAGGTGATTCCAAGCCCAGTTTGATGATGATGGTGATGATGACGATGAATATGAAATCGTCTGCCCTTGTGTGTTGGTATCATTTTAGATACAAAATGTGCTAAGTACTTAGTTGTACATACATTTAGGCATATATCACGAATGGCCTGCCTGCATAGATAAACTTATAAATATATTTATGTTGTACCCAGGCGGTAAGAAGGGTCAGAAAAGCCATATAAAAATTTCAAGTGAAGATTGTGAGAACCATGAAGCAAATCAAAATTTTGGAATTTTTGAGTGATACTATTACCTCTTTACTGAAATCAAATTGGCTGTACTAAGTAGAATAACAGCTATTTGGAAATCACAAAATTTAAAAACATTTGAAAATGTTGACAAAATTTGTTTTGGCCTGTTCAGAGCCAACTTTTCTGAGTCAAATCCACTAAAATTTTGCATAATATTTTATGTATTAAATACCAATAACTTAAACCAATAAAATACATATTTTACAACTGAGATACATATATATAAAGATATAATGACATCAATGACATATGTAGACTAATAACACCAGTGAAATAATTTATTCTGCATTTTGTGCCCCCAAATGGCCACATCTAATGTATTTGCGAAGTAGTGACATCTTGGCTTTCAAAGAAAGCGAGAAGACAGTCCCCATTGAGATCACCGCAGTTACGGGCTGTGCCTTGTTCATCACAGTTTTGTAGTTTAGCTAATTCATGTAAGCATCAGATCTAGTTCTTTAAAGCAGTGGCAATTTAGAAAGTATCTCTCATAAGTAACGAGGTGTGGATGACATAAATGCTAATAATTGCTAGTAATTTGCCAATGAGTATGGACATTAGAAAATGACAAATCATCAGTTAAAGATCAGACCTGTTCTGGATTTAGGATATGTACCTGTATACACACGGTGCCATTTCGTACACTTTATATAATTTCTTTACTTTATAATTCTTTCAGAAATAAATCAATTAATATGTTGTCTAAAGTGCAAACCATTCAAAAACCTGGGGAGTTGGTTGCACACTCAGTTAAAATGCTGTTAATTATACTTTGAGCAAGTGATAAAACTATTCTTAAATTTAAGGCATCCTTTTCCTACTATCCTTGATCAGAGTAGCCTTTTAGTTTCATTTGAATAGGATTCCTACGGAAGGGAGCCAGTTTCCTGAGGAACTTTCCCAAATCATTAGTATTCCTTTCAGCACCTTGGCCATTAAGCATTGTTATTATTTATCGCAATCCCCAACATCCTACCTCAAATCTTAAAATCTTAAAAGCTTCATTCATCATTATAAGCAATAACCACTAATATTTATTAAGTATGTACTCTATTGTGTGGGTATGCGCTGTGTGATTTTCTTTTATTTGTAAGAATAATTGAATGAACTAGGAAGATGTGCCCCCCACTTTTCCTAGTTGAAAAGCTGATGTTTAGAGAGAGCACATAATTTTCCCAGAATAACACACTTAAGTGGCACCAGAGCTGGAATTTCAACCGAAGTTTGATTAATGTATTAGCCTCTTTACTTGACATTACTCACTTGGAAGAGGGGGCTGTGGGGTATCTGAACTCTTTCCAATGCATGTAGAGTTTTCTGCGTTAGGCACTTTTGTGGTGATGGATCCTTGGTGCCTCAATAGAAGGTGGAATGCTTTGTTCTTGCTTTTCTGGTATTCTCTTTCACCAGGGAGCAGGCATGTGACCCAGACTCTCCACTCAGACTCACTTGCCCACGTTTAGAATTGCAAAAGAGTGATGCATGAAGCAGGGATTCAGAAGAGTAAATTTGGTGTTTGTGGAACTGAAGAGTTCATCATGATCTCTAAATAAAACTTCCATGGTCTATATAAAGGTGCCTGCCTTCTCTATATCCAGACAAAGAGACACCAAACTATATTCCCAAACGCAGGGATTCTGAACCACCCCATAGCCAGCTGGGTAAGAGTTCTCGTTACCAGGCAGATCAAAGGGGATGGTTCTTGGATAGGGAATGTTCCCTTTTCTAGAACATCTATCTCCAGAGAAAGAACTAGATCAGCCTTTCCTAGGAGCAATATTTAGTGTATTAGCAAAAAGAAGAAAAAAACAAACAAACTCCATTCATTGACTTGTATTTCTTTCCATAATAGTTCTGCATTTCTGATCCTGGCTGCAAACCATAGCTGAGATGCCTAGACCTTTGTACTCATTGCCACCAACTTGCAGAGTCATTTATAACTCTCAGGAATGTCATATTTTAAAAACTTTCTGTTACCCTGTTTGAAATCTATGCAAATAACAGCTGGGCTCTTATTTTAATTTACATTGAAGCACACACAATTCACTTTTATGAAACAAAAAAACCACTGAAACATTGGTATCCTAGCTTTTCCCCTTGTGCTTCTGCTTATGACCTCAAAACTATGCAGAGGTATTGGGCAGAAAAAATTGCAGTTACATTGTCAAAGCCATTTGCACTCAGGGGAGAAAAATGTTGTTGAGTGGTCATTAAAAATGTAGGCTCATACGCCCGGCCAGTGTAGCTCAGTGGATTGAGCGCGGGCTGGGAACCGGAGGGTCCCGGTTCAATTCCCAGTCAGGGCACATGCCTGGATTGCAGGCCGGCCCCTGATGAGGGCCATGTGAGAGGCAACCATACATTGCTCTTTCTCCCTCCCTTCTCCTCTCTCTGAAAATAAATAAATAAAATCTTTAATAAAAATAAAATAAAAATGTAGGCTTGTAATAGACGTGCCAACAGGAGCAGTTTGGGGATTAATTTTTACAGCTGTCATTGGGTGCAACAGGAGCTATCTATGGAAATCTTCCACTTCTTTAGGAAGCCTGACTGCAAAGAATCCAGAAATTTGAAAATTCATAAAACATTTTTTTAAGTTTTCAAGTAGATGTTTTAGAATATTTGAGTATGTTGTTGAAATATATTCATATTGCAAGGCAAAAAATGAAAGGAGAAAATCATCTCATAGTAGCTTTGTATTAGTATGCATATATTCTACATGTTTTTACTAATGTCGCTTGAAAAAATCTGATGACAAATATATCTGAGCATTTCTAATGTCAATGTTGGGATTTGGACCCTTTCTGGGCTACCAGCATGCAAGTGTCCTCTCTGAATTCAAGGATGCAAAATCAAAGGGCTTTATAAGTAGCTATTTACTGAGTCTAATATAAGATTTAAGGTATATAACTTTAATAATATGTAAAGTGAGGGTAATACTTAGAAGACAATGATGCATCTGTGTAGGAATATACAACAGAGACAAGTCATGGTCACTGATCATGGCAAAAATACATACTCAGTCATTTAACAAATGAGGATAAGAGAGACTCAGTGTGAAGGCTTTCCATCACAGAGAGGGCCATCAGCAGCGGATGAAAGCGGAAGAGAAAACCTGGAAGATGATATATAGTGTTGAATTTAATATCTATTTGCTGACGCAAACTGGACTATGTTTGCCATTTAATTAGAAAATAAAGGCTGCAGTTTACTTCTGAACTTGTAGGAACTCAACCAACTTTAAAAGGGAAGAAAGCACTTTAAGAGAAGACTTGCTTTTCAGGTAACACAGCAAGTGGTTCTACTGACAGAGACATAAACATACTGAATAGGGTTGATTAAGCAACGTCCTCGGGGGGAAATTCCAGCTTTCAATTCTCCAATGGTCTTCAGACACTTACAGTTTAGAGGTCAGAGAAAAGAAAACCTTAGCACTCAAGCAAAGTCATAGTTGTCTTAGAAGCTGGAAATCCGGGAACAAGTGCACTGACACTCACAAATTCTGATTGCTAGAGATGATCAGGTGACCTTGTTAGTGGGGGAATCTTTTTTGTTTCCTCTTAGCAACTGAAAGCAAAATGGCCCCGGGTCTTAATTCTCTGTGGAGGAACACGCTGTGAAGCAGGGATAGGATACACACCGGCTCGGCAGTCCTCTGGAGAGATATTTCAGTAAGGAAGAATTTACTTGTTAGTTCTCCCAAAATGCTTTTTCTTGAAAAAATGCCACAGCCAATAACTCCAATAAAGAAATTATTATAACCTAGCACTATATGAAAGCTTGTTTTTGAAAGAGGTCTAAAAAGCATATTTTGGAGGTCTGAGAAATGTATGCCCCTCCCCATAAAAAGAACACGGAATACTGAATTAAGAAATAATTTCTATAGTATGACTTTGAGAGTTAAATATAAGGGACAGAGAAACTGGCATTTCTCCCCACTGTGTTCCAGCGTAATTGGGAGCAAGAGAGAAGAATGCATTTCTGATCCTTCTCCTCTGAAGCTTTCCTACCTATGAAGCAAAGTTTATCTTTCCCAATTTCTTTCCAATTTACTATCACTCTCTGATCTATATAACCTGTCTAGGTATGCTTTCCTGAAAATATGTATTAGTGATGTAATCCTTGTGGTGAATATAAACCAGGCTCTTGATATTCTTAGCAAATGCTACCATTTAAATCTTTTAAATTGTGTCACAAAGAATTCAGCTGAACTCTGGGATCCATTCGAAGAATGGCAGGGAAAGATGCAGAAGTATCAATGCCTAGATATAAGAATTCTGACACCATTTTGTTAATTTCACAGGCGATCAGATCTGTCCACAAGGAACACAGGTCTAAACTGATGTTTTCATCAATGGCAGAGGTTTGGTCATCTGCTGTGGGCAGTAAGTGTCAGCTCTACCTATTCAAACACATGTGCCAAGAAGTAAATCCAAAAGGCAAGTTTAGCCCTGGCTGGTGTACCTCAGTGGATTGAGCGCGGACCTGGGAACCAAAGGGTCACTGGCTCGATTCCCAGTTGGGGCACATGCCTGGGTTGCAGGCCAGGTCCCCAGTGGGGGCCACATGAGAGGCAACCACACATTGGTGTTTCTCCCCTTCTCTTTCTCCCTCTATTCCCCTCTCTCTAAAATTAAATAAAGTCTTTAAAAAAATCTTAACTTAAAAAAAAAGGGCAAGTTTATTAGGAAGTCTCTTATTGGGAAATTCACCAGCCAGATTTTGAATCTATTGAAAATCCTGTAAGTTAATAAATTAAAGCAACAAAGTAGGGTAGGGATTGCCTTCGCAGGTATCCTAATTGGCCTAACCCTGGTTCTACCACTTGCTAATTTGGATGAGCGGTGACAAATTATTTAACTTAACTGTGTAATAGTTACCTCCTCTGCAATAATTCATAAGATTGTTGGATGAATTCAATGAGGTCATGCATTAGCACGTGTGTTACATACTGCTCATTAATTCACAGATTTTCTTCCCGTTTCATGTTTTAATTGAGTTTATGTTTAAATATAAAGGAAGTTTTGAAAGACCTGCTCTTCTAGTACTAAAAGCAACGTCCTGCTAGTGTACTCACTCTAAGGCACATGGGAAAGTATACTTTAGTATTTTAGTGACTATGTTAGAGGTTTAATTTGTTTTATTTTGTGGCAATTTAATTATAATTGGTCATGTATCAAAATTAGCTATTTTTTCCATATGCAGAAAAGCTGAGAAAGTATTAAGATCAATTTTGTTTTTACTAATCTTTGTCATAAAGTCATTTTCAAAAGTGAAAGATTATGAGTAATCTATTCTTATAAATTTTAACAACTTCATGTAAATATAAACTGTAACCATTAGCACAATAAAACCATACAGAAAAAAATGAGAATGTGTCCTAGTCATTGCTGATGGAAGAGTTGGGTATTCGCTATTTCTAGTTATTTCTTAACATCTGTACCCAGATTTACTTTTGGTGCACACTTTTATGGTTTGGAAACACATAACTTTTACAAGCCTATAAGTGAAATCTCAACCTTTTGCCAAAGCATTGTCTTTTGATATAGATAATAACCCAGCCCTATGCCAATCAGATGGGATTCTCATGTCTCTCGCTTCTCGTTCAGGTTAGACCAATTAGTGTGAAGTTCCATATTTGGATAAAAAGAAGAAACCTCCTAAATCCAGCAACATATGGTAGCTATGTTGTAAACATGAGTGTAGCCACCCAATTAAAAAGACAAGCCAACATAATGGGACATAGATTATAGAAAATTGGAGCTAATTCCTTTGTTATCCATGTCTGAAGACAGCTCTACTTCCAGATTTTTCATTTGAGACAACCTAATAAATTCACTTACTCTTGAAGGCAGGTTTGAGCCTGGTTTTCTGACACTTGCAATTGAAAGAATCCTTCACTGAGCTCAAATTTAATAACCCTTTCCTCAAATTTATTCAGAAACTATTTTTAGAATTCTTATTCTTTTCTCAACATTATTTCCATGGCTTTCAACAAGTTGGCGTCTAGACATGAAAACCTGCCTTTCAAGAACATTTACAACCTAATTACTTTCCCCCCCGCCGACTGCTCTTTTAGAGAAAAGGTTTCCCTGGGCTCCACGGTTGCTTTCAACGTCTCCTGCACGTGCCAGGCATGGCACCATCTTCAGTCTGCGCATGCTCTTCCTCTAGCACAGGGAGTGTCTTCTTAAAAGACTTTTCCCTCTCACATTCCAGCCCAGTCCCGTGCTAAGAAGATCTCTCTAATGTCGTAGTCCGAAGTCAACCTTTTCCGAACACATGGCACTACTTATATACGTGGATACATGATATTTGTCCAATTCCCATTCACACACACAATCCCCATTATTAAGGACTACATATTTTGTCATTATTGTCTTCCTTTCTTCCTAAAACAATCCTCTGTACACAAAATATTACTTGTGTTGAATTACTTTTGATTTGATTTGTGTGTGTTTATTTGAAATGACAACTGGACCGCACTTTTGGACTATGTAACTGTACTCTTGATCAGATAACTTTCCAGAACTTGATACACTTGCAGTGATGTGTTGGTTCCATAGCAGTTCATGTAGAGAGCATTGTTGCATTTGTCTTCTCCCTACATCCCCAAACATTTCATCCTAGATTACATTCTCTTCCTCATCCCTACACTCAAGAACACCTGACTTTTAACCGCATAATGTGAAATAATTGTGAATTCTATGCCCTGTCATGGGGCTATTATTTCTTATCTTAAACATCAAAAGAACCACTGTATCTATATTCATATCTCATGGTCAGTTTTCTCAAATACACTTTTTATATGTCTATCAAGAGGGGGTTTTCAAGTGTAGTATCATGGAAATCCCTTCGTGAAATGTTTCAGTGGCGTTGCACCCTTGAAAGGATGAATGCCAAAGACACCGGCAAGGCACCCTCTGCAGAGGGGCTTCTATCTGTGCAGCCCTGCTTGTCTTTTCCTGGTCAGCCTTTCTTGTGAACACGGTTGTCACACAAGTCAGCATTTCTACAGCCCAGAGTGCTTCTCCCTCTCTGCTCGACTCTATTCAAACTTCAAATGGAAAGTCTTCAGACTAAACATTTCCCTCTAATTCCCAGTGTCACATCCAGGGATACTCTCAAGATTATGTGGACGCATGCTTGAAAAAAACTGCTTGGAACCTGCCATGTACTTTTCCTGTCAGATGTTTTACATCCAGAACACACGCATGAAGCTTTCTGAAATTAATGGATTTGATATAAGAAAATATTAACATGAAAGGTAGAAATTTATTTAGTTTTATTTTTGTTTGTTATTTTTTTTACTGGCATTAAATAATTTAAATTATTATTTTGTTACTGGAACAAATACAAAAGAGATACTTCTGACTGGCTGTGACCAGATGCTAAAGGGTATGTTTTCACTCTCTCCCACAGATGGTTCGATAGGAAGCCTTGGAAATGGTATTCTGGGCTGTACCAATTAAGTCTTAGAAATCTTCAACAACTGTTCTTTAAATGGGGTTAAGGAGGTAACCAACTGGTGTTTCTTACATCAGTGTTTCTTTCTCTCCCCCCGACTCTTTCTCTCTCAAGAGAGGAATCAACAAAAATATGTCCTCAGGTGAGGAATAAGAAACAATAATATTGCATGATTTCATTTATATGTGGAATCAAAAACAGTCAAACTCACAGAAGTGGAGTGTAAAATGGCACTGCCAGGAACAGAAGAGGGACAGGAGCAGGTGTTTGGCAAAGGTACAAAGTTCCAGTTCTGCCAGATGAAGGAGTTCTGGCGAGCTAGTGCGCTGCGTGGTGACCATGAGTAACAACACTGCATTGCACACTTGAAATCTGCTAAGGGGATAATCTTAAATCTTCTGCACACACATGGTAACTGCGGAGGTGAGGGGAGAAGTTACTGAGCTGGTAGCAATCTTTTTTCAACGTATACATATATCTAAACATGAAGTCGTATAACTTAAATGTGCAAAATTTATATATGTTGAAGATATCTCAAAGTTGTTTTCAAAAGTAAGCACAAGGATTTAAAGTCAAACAAAAAAGAATGAACATGCACTTTAAAATTCAGTTGCATTAAGAAATCTCATTTATCTAATACATGTTTCACTTATTTAGAATATTTAGTTTTTTCCTCACAAAAGTCAACTCCCAAGAGATAAGGGAAATTGACTATTAATTGAATTATACAAACATAATTTTATATTTATTTCAATCAAATTTGTTATCTTTGTGATAATTAGTGAGCACCTTAATTTTTATAAGGCCCTTAATCTTTGCAATTTTTACTAGTAGTGGAATATGATAAATACTTTACTGTGTCTGCTCGTAAGTAATATGTAATGTATCTCTCTTTATACGTGAGAATAAATTGTTGTGAAACATTTGATGATTAAACATAAAAATAAATCATTTTTGAAAATGTCCTAAAATCATGAACAACGCATCATCTATAATGGGTTTTCACAGAAAGAATCATAACATCCGCATGTCTGTTTAATGAGGAAAATCCTGTCAAACCTGGTCTTAATTAGAAGTGACTGTTCCCTCCCACTAAAAGAATTAGAATTCTCCTTCCTCCATCACAGCCCAGCAGAAAACTCAGTGCCCCAAAACAGAGAGCACGTTCAGGGGAAGAGGGGAGACAGAAAGAGAGAGACACAGACAGAGACAGTGACGAGACAAAGAGTGATCGACAGAGACCAAGATTTACATTGCTCAGTGGCCACTGCCACATTACGAAGAGTAAATGGTAAATAAACTGTCCTAACAAACGGTCCAAGCATCAGGTAAAATTTGAGAAAATTTCTAGGTACAAACTGACCTTTCAGGCCCAGGCAGCACAAAAACAACATCAGAGTTGATTTTCTAGGGCAGAAATTATGGGAGACACACAACTGGATCAGTAGGACAAGGGAGAAAGGAATCAGTTGAGGACTTTTCTTGTGACCACACTGACCAAAGAATCTTACAACTCTTCAGGTGACTTTGGACTTGATGTAGATTGTTATGTTTCAATGTATCTGTGTCTCTACACATGGGTGGATGAATAGATAGCTCTGTATCATCCCCATTTTATGTTGTGGATTTATCTCTAACAACTTTCTTTAGTCCTCATAAAATCCTCATCAAAGTCAATAATTGGGTAAATGGAACCTCTTAGAGAATGCTACCTTAAAATAAGTTATTTTCCTGTTTAAATTTGGTATGCATTCTACTTTAGCTAAACAAATGTGTTTTCTCATATTCTATTGCCTATAATTCAGTTCAAAGAAATTCCCTGGCTCTTCAAGTGTCTGTTTTTAGTTGTTCTTTTTCCCACGCAAGTTGTTCTATTTCTGAATTGCTATCTCTGTGGTCGAACAGCTAATGCCTTCACGTCCATACATAATAAGCTGGGCAAGACATACGTGGTTAGTTTATGAAACAGAAAAAAATTTTGCCATATGAGGCTTGAATGGAGCATCTTAAGTTTGCATTCAGACAGTTTAACAGCTTCCATTCCTTGGTTGAGGACACATATAGTTTATTTCTCTTTTACTCTTGGTCGCCAGTACTACTTAGGGAAGCCTCTTGAGGAATGATGGCCATTAATATAAATTTGAAGGGAGAGAGAAGATGAACATGGAAAATCCCCATGCTGTGCCAGAATGCTCTGACAGACCTCTGTGATTTAGCATCCTCCCTGACAGTATGAATTATAATTAAATCATACGCATATGGAAGGCAAGTAACTGAATGTCATTTAAGCTGTCAGCATAGGGAGGACGAGGAGGTACTAAAAGGAAGACAAGGAAATGTGTTTCTAAAATCATCTCTGATTTCAGAAGGCAAAACTGTTAAGACAATGTTACAGGTGGACACTGGCAAATTATTGGTCCAGAGAGACTAGTATCATGTAAAGAAAAATACCCCTTTTCAAGAAATTTTTATCTTGCCAACTGTCCTCAGATGGCCCACCTGAGGACAACTCTATTACCTGGTCCATTCATTGGACTCAAATGACCACAGGATCCTTCTGGAGAGAGGTCTTGGCCTGCCTCAGAGGAAGTAAGGTGTGAGTATCAAAATGAGCTATGAAGATATACCCTACGTACTCAAAGAGGCTGAATGGAAAACAGAAAAGCCTGGATCTGCGATGCCACTATTGAGCTGTTGCCCACATGAGACACTTCTTGTTATGAGACAAATAAAACCCTAAATCGCTTCCCATTGACATTAGGATAAAATTCATGCCTTTAGCATTCCTTTCAGAGTGGAGTGTGGCCTCAAAACACCAAGAGCTCACCTTTCCCCACTTATATGCTTTGCCCCAATCACCCCCAATTATACCAGCATCTTCCCTTGCATTGAATTTCTCAGTATTTTTTGCACTTGCATTCTTTGCATGGAATTCCTTGGCCAGAGCGCCCTTTTCTCTACTTTGAGATTGGTGATTTCTATCAATTTTTATGCCTCGTTGGAGTTCTACTTACGCAAAGAATATGGCATGCACCCAATTTTAAACAGATAAAATTTAATTATATATTTATTTATGCAATGATTTCTTTAATGTTAGTCTTCCCTACTAGACCACAAGTTCCTGTTTTACCTTCTCTATCTCTAGCATGGCACATGGCATGTAGACACTCAATAATTATTTGCAAAATGAATGAGTGGATGAAACTAACCTAAATCAATTTCCTTCAGAAGTATGATGATGTGGTTTCATGATCCTAAAATGTGATTTCAGAGGAATAGAGATCATCAGATGAGAAGACCCTAACACTAAATATATGGATGTTTTTATACTTGACTTCAACGTTATTGCCTCACTCAGTGGGGACAGTTTTTCTCCTCTAACAATGGTTAGTCTTTCTACTTGTTTCTTGGATTCCACACTTTCTCATAGTCTCAAGGATCTTAGTTATTCAGTTTTTAGAACAAAATTATCCTACTGAGTGCAAAGTAAAGGAAAAAATAAATAATTTAAATTGACTTTAAAGACGTGTGAGTTCAGTTCACTTTTTATTTGATTGCCTCATATGTACCTAAAAGTGTTACAATAAATTATTCTTATCCAAGCTCAAAAATTTAAAACTTCTCCCTATGTAGCTGAATTGACCCAATTATAAAGGCATAAGCATATCTGTTTGTGCATATGAGTTTTTGGTTATCATGTAGAAAATCCTACTGGTCTTATGAATTATTTACAAGTTATAAAAATCATGGGGAAGAGACTAGACAAAGAACATGTTTGAATGACCCATGGGCATGGACAACAGTGTGGGAACTGACTGTGGGAGTGGGGGTGGGATGGGCAGGGGACGACAAAGGGAGAAAAATTGGGACCACATAATAGAATAACAATAAAAAGTGATTAAAAAAACATGACTCCACACCAGGAAGACAAACCATCCAATTAAAAAATGGGCAAAGGACCTGAATAAATGCTTCTCAAAGGAGGACATACAGAGGATCCATAAAAACATGAAAAAATGCTCAACATTACTAGCCATTGCACAGATACAAATTAAAACAACAATGAGATACCACTTCAAATGGGTCAGAATGGCCATCATTAATAAATCAACAAACAAGTCCTGGTGAGGTTGTGGAGAAAAGGGAACCCTAGTACACTGTTGGTGGGAATACAGACTGGTACAGCCACTGTGGAAAACAGTATAGAATTTCCTCAGAAAACTAAAAATGGAACTGCCTTTTTATCTGGCAATTCCACTGCTGGGATTCTATACTAAGAATCCCGAATCACCAATTCAAAAGAACCTATGTACCCCAATGTTCATAGTAGCATTATTTGCAACAGCCAAGTGCTGGAAACAGCCTAAGTGTCCATCAGTAAATGAGTGGATCAAAAAACTGCAGTACATTTACACAATGGAATATTGCACAGCAGAAAGAAAGAAGGAGCTACTATCTTTCATTACAGCATGGATGGAACTGGACAGCATTATGCTAAGTGATATAAACCAGGCAATGAAAGACAAATACCGTATGATCTCAACTATAAGTGGAACCTAATCAACAAAACACACAAACGAGCAAAATAAAACTAGAGACTTGGACATAAAGAACAAACTGACAGTGACTAGAGGGGAGGGGGAAGTGGGTAACGGGAGAAAGAAGGGGGAGGGGCAAGTAAAGGAACATGAATAGAGGGCTGACAGGCATGGACAATGGGGGGACTGAGTGTGGGGGGGCGGCGGGGCAGGGGAGAGCAATGGGGAAAAAGTGGGACAACCGTAACTGAACAACGATAAATAAAAAAATAGGGTTAGTGCATGGATGACGGTTACATTTTGCTCTAATGTTGTTTAGAGTTCTGCATTAAAGCTGTTATTGGTAGAATAGTGAGAAGAGCGGGAATTAGTTTTCATGTTTCATTAATAATAGGTTTAGCATCCAGTTTCTTCAGAATGGTCTTGTAAACCAAAGTGAGCTCTGTTTTCCAGTGAGTGCAGGTAACAAATAAACAATGTTCAAAAGTGCTACTAAAAAACTATGTGGGTTACAGCTCAAAAACTGTAAATGGTGTTATATAATAAATGTATCTTTGAAAAAAGAATAAAAAATAAAATAAAATAAAAAATCATGCTAACAACTAATTAATTTTCAAATCAAAGCAAAAATGAATCTGATCATGTTAAATTGTTTTGCTAATACCAACAATTAAATTGGCCTTCCCTTTGAGTGATGCCCAATTCTTTCTTTGAGAACCCAAAAATGAGTGGGGATGGATGAAAGGTTATGAAGATAATGCATTACCTTACCCCTATTATTCTCTTCCATTTCCCTCTTTTTTTTTTTTAACTTAGTTGGAACACATGATTTCCTAGACCACGGCTATGCTGACGCGAGTCTTTCTTAATCTTACATACAAGGTTTTAACTGAAAAGTTGAAAAAGATCATCTGGCAAAAAATGCCCAGAATGGGTAGTCTAAGATTGGTTTTCCACATTCCTTCAGTATTTAGAATGTTATCAAATGCTCAGATTTAAGAACATTAGACTGTTGATGAGGTGATAACATAAATGAAGAATTAATTCCAGAGTCATGCAAATACAGTTTTAGCTACAATACTACTTTAGAAATCAGGAAAATGTCTTCCTTATTTCTTTTGTTTTCTCATTATTATCATAGTTACATTCTGTATGTTTTATATTAATCATTAATCATTATCATGATCCTCTGAATTAGGTTTTCTAGGCCCTGCAAATGGTATATGACAGAGATTCAAAAGTTTTACCAACTTGTGTAGCCTCGCAGAGCTAATTACTAGTGAACTCAGGCTGTGAACGGAGCCCTTCTTTCTCAACTATAGTTTACACTGCTCTTCTACATCTAATTTGGGGTGAAAAAAGATATTAAATACGATGTGATGCTTGAGAAATAGGTGGTTAAGGTTTGCCTTTTTCAGACTCACACGAAATGTATGTGTACATATGCAGGGCCTGGCAGAAGTGACGCCTGTGTGAGTGTGGCTGGTCGGGTACTAATATGGGTGTAATAACTTACAGTTTTAATTTGAATATTTCACCTAAAATGTCATGTGGTGTACTTCAGTGTGCTATCAGTATGTTACAGAATTACATGCTTATGATTTCATATCAAAAGATTTTGTAATCAAAAGGGGTGTTATTGGTGCCAGACCCTGTCTGTATATAGCTAAAACGCTCAGTGTGTCAAATAAGTACATTGCTTTAGAAATTATTTCAAGCTTTTGATATGTCTTATATTTCCTTCAGAAAATGGCATTGATATAGAACAGTTCAATAGCATGACATTCCAAAACAGAATTTATGGTCCAATAATTTAGGTACAACCACTTTAAATTCTTGTTGGAATGAAGGGAGCTCTGAATAAATCTTTATTTGATACACAGCCCAGAGAATGTCACCAAGTCTATTGCTAAGTAAAATTGGTATGCAAAGAAAACCTCAATATCTCCAAGCTCCTGAGATTTCCAAGGACTTTGGCAACTCCAGGAGCATAGGAGCCTATCAAACAGATTACCGCAATTACAATTTCCACATGTAATTAAATATTTTCCATTAGATTTTATTTTAAAATTATGACTGAGCTCATCTTGGGAAGGTGACCAGGCTCTATCTTAAAATAATATTTTGTGATGCAGAAATTTATAGAACACACTTATTAACGCACAAAGTAATGATCTGTAAGAATGACTGAACTTTAAAGATTCACTCAAAAATCCAAAAACTGTAAGGTCTTCTTGACATGTTAAAGAAATGCTAAATTGTTGGCAAGAGCAATAAGGCAATGAGAGAATCATTCCTCTTCCATCGCAATTGTTTGCCTGGAATTTGGTCAAGAGAACATCTCTGCCCCATGCTTCATTGGGTATATCTGCATGGGGAATTAGTCTCGTTCATTTAAGCTTATTTTAGCAGCTTTATTGTGGCATATTTTACATGTCATAAAATTTCCTCATTTTATATCTAAAATTCAATGACTTTTGTAAATTTTAGAGTTCTACAACAATTACCACAGCCTTGAATACAGATTAGGCTGATTCCTCTGATCTTTTATGAACTGAACCCAGAGGCGGAAAATATTCAATCAGTCATATACTTATAAATTCATAATAATTTATACGGGCCATATTTTATACATGAAGATACCGAGATGAATATGGTGAGACATCTATAGTAATAAAAATAACAGTAGTTAACAATAAATGAGTTTATGCTACATCTTAGACACCATTCTAAGTGCTTTGTATGCGTTACTACTTTTACTTCTCACAACTTAAAATGGGTGTAGTTAATACTTCTATTTCATACTTGAAAAAATTTGTCACAGAGCATTAAAAATATTGCTTATACTTATTTAATTAACAAGTGATATAGTAGGATATTGTCTCTGCATTCAGTAACTCTCGTGCAGAAAATAAAAATGAATACTACAATGAACCGCCATTACCTCCCTCCCTCTGTAGGTAAAACACAGTCGCCCTGCCCCCCCCCCCCCCCCACACAGGGACCGTGTCTCCACGTTTTCATCTCTGATTTTACCTTCCACCACCTCCAAGCAAGTTCCATCTCTATTGCTGTGTTGAAATTATTTTGTTGAAGATATCAGGGCTTGCATGGTGTCAAATATAGTAGTCAACTCTAGGGAACATTCTGTATATTTACAACTTTTTCCTTTAACGACATCTTCTCTTTGATTGCATAATACCAGAATGTGTTGCTTTTCGTTTTGCCTGTGTTTCTGCTCAGTCCACTTTGATCTAGACTTATCTTTTGTGTTGTAGGGCCGTGAGATTCTGCCTGTCTGCATATTCTCTTTATCCAAACTCTCCCCCTGAATGACTGAAGCACCCAGCCTACACATTGCCACCTACATTCTTATCTACACATGTAAACTATTCACCCTCCAAACTCATTTTTACATAGCAGAGGACACTATTTCTGCCCTCCCCCAGCCACAAATATATTTTACTTTAAGGTTTTCATGTGAATTCTGCTAAATTATATTTCTGAATAATCATTCCACCCCCAGCAGGAGAGCAAATTATATAATTGGTAAATTGAGCAATCTCTCTGTCTCTGAAAGAAACAGACTACTATGTTGTGAACTGACCCTAAGGCTGCTAAGAGCTGAGAGCTAGTGTTCCAACTGCAAAACAACAGCAAGAGTTCTAGGAACACACAAAAAATTGAATGCAGCCAACAACTTAAATGAGGCTGGACAAGGAGCCCACTCGCTGAATGAGAACTCCAGCCTGGCTGGCATCTTGTCCCTGTGTTGTGAGAGCTGAGCACAGGCCCCAGCTGAGCCACACCTGGCCCCCTCTGAGCCACACCTGGCCCCCGCACCCACAGGAGCCCTGAGATCACAAAGGAGTGCTGTTTCATGCCAATAACTCTGCAGTAATTTCTTACATGCTCATAGAAAACGGACTCTTCTCCAGTTTCTTTTAATATCCTGAGTATCTCTGATATTTTTCTGTGGCTGCTCCTGGTATTACTTTATCACTCCTATTTTCTGAGTTTCTACTCGGTCCCACTATCTTTCAAATATTTTTTCTGATACTAGATTGAAGGGAACACATTTTTATCATATTGAGACTAACTTAATCATATTTTATAGCTGTAATTCCCACTTGCTAGGCTTACCACAGCTTAATCACCTCACATTTTCCTCAGACACGTTTGAACAGCCCTTGGAGTACACAGGTCCCTCAGGTGGGGCTAGTCCAGCACCCCATTGCCCCCCCGCCCCCCGCAGGCCACTCCATCAGGCCCCTGGTGCCGGCAAACTCTCTGTGATTATTTTCCCACAATGCATCATATTCTTTCCTAGGAGTTACATCCACTGCCAGAGTCCTGATGGACTTGGGGAAGGAAGGTCCAACCCAAAGTTTGCTCCTCAGTCCCCATGTTAGGGTTAACCCATCCATAACTGCTTCTGTTACAACTTAGACAAAGCATATATGTTCAAAAACATTCTTGGCCTGGCTGGTGTAGCTCAGTGGATTGAGCGTGGGCTGGGAACCAGTGGGTCCCAGTTCGATTCCCAGTCAGGGCACATGCCTGGGTTGCAGGCCAGGTCCCCAGTGAGGGCCATGTGAGAGGCAACCATACATTGCTGTTTCTCTCCCTCTCTTTCTCCCTCCCTTCCCCTCTCTCTAAAAACAAATAAATAAAATCTTTAAAAAAAAAAAAACATTCTACTGCAATTTTAGCAGATGAAGTAGGAAGACCAGAAAATAGCACAGGAATACAATCCAGACTCAACATATAATTAATTATTTTAATAAGCCAGCCCCTAAATCTCAAAACCACGAACCTAAATCATATGGTGGTTTCCCCCAACACCCCTGTGTAATTTTTCCATTATTAATTTTATGTCTGTTAGTAGTATTCTGGTGAAAAATCACACAAATCATATTCAGAATAATAAATCAAACAAGGAATCACACCAAGGTGTCTGAGGAAATCCAGTGATAAGAACAAAGGCTTAGGAATGAATGGACATAGAAACTCAGCATTCTCGGGTCTCTGGATTTCTCTGCCTTACGCTGATGCTTTGGCCTTTACATCTGAAGACAGACTTTCCCACTCTTTTAGTTCAGACAGCGGACCTGATGGCTGACGGACACTCCTGAATTTTACATCATACAGCTTCAGGCACTCCTGGAGAGTCTAATTTCCTTCCTTAGTTTCAGTTCTAAAATTCCAAACGATCGATACCAATTGTTGCTGGATGAATTATATCCCCATCCTTGAACCACTCAGCTGAGCAATAGTGCGCCATGGTCATGAATTATTCGGGCCAAAGTCATAATTTAGTACGTGAACGTTCACAGGAACCATGCGGTTGTGTGCATGTGTGTGTGAGGGTGTATGTGTGTGCATGTGTGTGAATGTGCACTCGTGCGCTCATGATTGTGAAGGCAGGTGGGGGTGAGGAGGAAGGTCTGACTTCTCAGAAGAACACAGAGCAGCTCTCAGGAATTACAGGGTTGGTGATGCTGATGCTGGCATATTGGCTAGCCAGAACAGCACCCCCGATTAATCCACCACAGAGGGGCTCCTAACTCAGATCGAACGCTTCACTCATTGCAAGAAACCAACCAGAAAATAGTCAGGACACAGCCTTTATTTGGAACTGTATGTGTCTGAGAACATCAATCTTCAAGATTTATTTACTTGACTTCACTTAAAAAACAATGATTAGCTACTTGCTATACTCTGGGTTGAGGTTTAAAATACAGAGACAATTAAGAAACAGTTCTTACCGTGAGCACCCGACCTAGAAATGGAGGCAGGCACATAATTGACATTTGAATGCCGAGCTCTCAGGGAGGAGGCTCCGAGTGCAGCGGAGGAGCAAATGAAAGAGCCATCAAATCTGCATGGGCAGCTCGGTAATGATTTCCTAGACCGGAATGGGAGCTGACCCGTGTTTACTGACTTGAAAAAACAAAAAGCCGGAAAATAAAGTTCACGAAGTTGGACACTGCAGGGGTGAAGGAAGACAAGGTGCAGAAGTGTGGAGATATCAGAGAACATGTGAATTCGGGCATTTATTCACGGCAGTATTGATCTTCGAAAAAATATATTTAGTTTGACTTTGTAATTTCTTGCAAGCCAGGAATTTAAGACGTCAGTTTGGTTGACAAGGCTGATTCTGAAAGCAACAGCGAGGCTTCATCATTTAAATCTCTGTAGAGGCAAATTCTAAGTTAATTGTCTTAAGGTTTACCACCATAGTGATAAATAACACACTTATGACCACGTATTGATTTTAATACTAGGCTCTATTGGTGGACTTCTTAGTGTAGAAGATGAGAATTTAATTTTCTTTACCACCTCAATGCACTCATCTTCAACTCTCTCTCTCTCTCCCTCTCTTTCTCTCTCCCTTCCCCCTCACATACTCTATCTTCCTAACATAGTTATAATTTTTGTTAAAACAATACTGTGGTAACATTATTCTGACTATTAAACCCACTGTATTTTGCCTACTACTTTTCCCAAGTTTTCCCCTATGAGATTTTAGTACCTGATTTTACATATATGTGTGTGTGTAAATATACATATATATTTATACATACATATATACACACACTCATTTCATGTTCCTGAGAATACTGTGAAGTAGCATTATTATGCCTCTGGTGCAGGTGAAGAAACTAGGCTCAGGAAATGGGTCAAGGTCACGCAGCTGGAAAATGGCAGGGCGGTATCTCAACTCAAGGACTCTGGCACCAACGTCCAGGTGAGAATTCAGTCATTATCTCATGATGATCCTCAGTTGTAATAGCTTTTGCAGATGTTGGTATTGACTTAGCTTTACTGCTTACAGCACAGTTACTCTAAATCTCCTTCTATTGTGTAAACCCTTTCTCTATTTATTCAAACTCGTGCATCCTATAAATTTTACTTTCTGACTGATTTTAGTCAAGACTGAGTTTTCCCTGTTATATATTCATAATTTCCCATAATTCTTTCCTGATCTCTGAGTGTCTTTATTTTTCTCATCAAAAACGTGATTCTATTTTTCCTCCACTTGTACCTATGTTAGACATGTGACTTGCTTTGACTAATAGAATTTGGCAGAATGTATCAAGTCTGGCTTTTGAGGCCCAACTTTAAAAGATTTTGATGTCTTTTGCAGTGTTGAGATGGACCATTGCTTCGAGACTGCTAGTGTGCAAGGGTGCCCAAGCTGGGGGCGCAGAGCAGTCATGTGATGACAGCAACTTAGGGTGCCCTAGCGACAGTCCTGGCTGTGCTCACCCCATAGCTAATGGAAAAGCTTAGCGAGAGACTCAGGGAGAGTACCAGAACCACCACTGAATTAAACCATAAATTCTTGAACATTAAATGCATTCCCTTGTTTTAAGTCACTGAATTTAGGCATTTTTCCTACAGAAATAAATAACTGAACTACTAATGAATAAATTATTTTAAAAAGAAATAGCAGTTGTGTTGATGTTTCTTCTTCAGTCAAGAAAGGTGATTTTGAGGTTTGTCCACTTGATTTAGGAACTCAGCATTCATTAGTTTCTTAACAAGGAAAATATTGGCAGCATGACAAAAATGATAAGAAATGAATTGTGTGCATCAATAATTAACCATTCTGTGGAGGAATTATCCTGAGAAGAGAAGTTGAGAACAGTGGCATTAGCTGTAAAATGAAAAGGGGACATTTTTCCTGAGATTAGAGAGATATTACAGGAGGTTCTACGCTATTAGGAGAATTACAATAAAAAGGAGGAGATTGATAATACAGGGAAGAGAGAAAGAATTATTGGGGTAACATCCTTGGGGGAGAAGAGAGAAATAAATGATCACCTGGAATGGAGTTTATAATCGGAGAGTTTGCCCTTGCTCAGGAGTTTGGGTAATTCATTAGTTGGTAGTGGAGGGAATCAGAACACAGGGATGCAAATTCAGGAGAGTGGGAAGGTGTGGCAGGCAGCAGGTCAGAAAGCTGACTGTGTTAGCTTCTCCTCCTAGAGCTTCATCTGTCTCTTGAAATCGGAAGCAAGGTCATTAAGAGAGAATCAAGAGAGGGAGTATTTAGAAGTTTGTGGAAAAGCTATTGCAAATGAGGTTTATTTATTTATTTTTTGAAAGTGGGACTACATTAATAACATGCATTGAGCACTAACACACCACTTCCATTTAGAACATCTTCATGTCTCAAAGGAAATTTTATGTTAATTTCTTATGTGGTGTTTGAACGTTGCTGATAATAAAAGCCCATATGTACCCATGGCTGATGTGTGTGTTGTATTTCGAAGAGATTTTTGCCATAAACTAGCCTTGACTTCTTTGTTGTTTCCCAGCAACAGTAGGAAGATTTTTTTTTCAAGTTCACTATTTTCAGATGTGCTGCCTCATTTAGGACTTTGGATTTAGAAGTAGGTCTAATTTTAATTCATCTTGTGTGTCACAATGAAACCTTGATCCCTGAACCCATTTACACCTAAAAGTTTTAGGGCCTAAATTACTGGCCAATCTCCTCTTCTGGAAGTGTTGCAGGAGCTGTTTAAAAGATCAAAATACCTCTATTGTTTCTCTTTTGCCTCCTGAGGTTCCCCCCAGCCTGCTGACAGAGGGATTATCTTTGTGTGGGATGTTTGTTGTATTTTACCTAGCAACTGTAGGTATTTTTAGTAGGAAAGTTTTTTAGTTATTTTTTCCATCATTTGGTCAGAATGAAAATTGTGTATATGTGTGATCTTCGGAAATTTACTTTATATTTTCAGCAACTGTTTCTTAATCTGTAATATGAAGATGATATGAACCACATAGCGTTTCTGTGAAGATTAACAAGGTGATGCATAAAGAAAGAATTATGGCCCTGCCTGGTGTGTGCTCAGTGGATTGAATGCAGGCTGTGAACCAAAGGGTCGCCAGTTCGATTCCCAGTCAGGGCACACGCCTGGGTTGCGGACCAGGTCCCCAGTGGGGGATGTGCGAGAGGCAAACACACATTGATGTTTCTCTCCCTCTCTTTTTCCTTCCCTAGCCTTCTCTCTAAAATAAATAAAATCTTTAAAAAAAAAGAAAGAATTATGAAAAGTTCATCAAATGTTGGTTTATTGTTTTTCTTAGAGATTTCATTCCCTGTGTTTATATTAAGTGGCCAGTAAGTAATTACCCATTGTGATTTTATTATATATTTGCAAACTAAGAAAGTGTTCAGATATTTCAATAAAGCCTTATCTTCAAAACCTAGTAGATTTATCTTATACAA
>PVJI01009505.1:0-65158 GCA_004026765.1 Micronycteris hirsuta
GGGCAGTGCAGGGTGGGAGGGCAGTGCAGGGTGGGGGCACAGTGAAGGGTGGGAGGGCAGTGCACTTCTTTACACTAACACACCTGCCTCTGACCTCGCGGGCTGGGACTGGACTCTTCCCCAGGGTCTGTAGGCATTTCTCAAGCCTTCTGGGGAGGGACCAGTTCTTAAACTCAGGTGGATAAGTGTATCTAGAAAAAGCCAATGTAAGGATAGCTAACATAGTCAATAGAACCGAATATAGGTAAAGTTTATGCCAGAGTGAGTTGAAGATAAGCTCTGATTATCAGTGTGTATAAATGTAGGGCTATTGGCTATAAATGTCTCTGCCAGAAATGAGTCCTGGGACTCTCTCCTGATGTGGTTCTGCTCTACTTTCCTCCGTTTCTCTCCTTCCCATTGAGTCCCGTTTCCTCAGTGTTAGTTTATTCTGTTTCTTCATCCTGTCCGCTCTTTTAGTTTGAACCGCCTTTCCCCAACTATCGGCTGTGCGCTTTACTTGCACCCATGGTGTTCCTCACTGGGTTTCCCCTGGGCTGGAGCGTGGCTGGGCTTATCTTGGAGGGGGAGTCTAAGTCCTCAGGTTTCACACCTGATCATTTCATCAGCTTTTTAAGAATTTCTGTTCCTGGGGAAAAAGTTAGGATGTTTTTGCCTTAGCTTTGTGATGATAAATACTACAATTACAAAATGAGGTAGTAGGTTTTTTAATGTATTCTTTAAAACAAATGATAACAAATTGCATACCATTTCTCTTTGAATATTAATAAAGTAACTTCTAAATCTTAATAAAGGGTGATCCAGAGGTTTTCTAGAAATCTTGAGAGTTTTAAAGCTACAGTGCTACATGGAAATGACTCCCTTTGCCCCTTTGGCATCAGGTAGGATTGGGGTTCAGGGTCAGGGTGATACTCATGTAATCAGGATACCTGCTTGCAGTTTTCGGAATTCATAGTCTTGTACACGTGTGTTGATGCTGAGCGTTTACAGGACACTGAGGTAGTAAGATAAAATTATGTGTTCGATATATGAATTGGACAGCACATCGCTGCGTTATATACGGGTCAGGCTGTTTGGGGTGGGAGGTAGGAACAGAATTGAGGTGGATTTTAGGAGAAATTGTGGTGACTTTCCATATCTGGTCTAGAGAGAAATTCACCTCTCACGGTTACTATTTTCCTCAGCCCTATTCGGATAACCGTAAAATGTGACTTGCATCCTGCATGGGTCGGGCGTAGTAGGTAGGAAGTTTTGGTTAAAGGGTAAAGTTAATGGGAAGCAGGGATGACCCTAGGTAGAATTTTAACTTAGATAAAGATGGCCTCATGACTGATCCCACTGCAGTCCTTTCAGAACTATTAGGTACTCTCCTAAGCTTGGGGGTGGGGCTGATGTGTGGGGAAGGTGTGGGGAAGGAGGAAGGGCTAAAAACCTTCGTTATCCCGTTCAGAGATGTTTTATGTTCTTGAGGACAATGCGTATTTTCAAATAACGATGGCCATTTGGATTTAGTAGGGGTGATGACTGTGGTGGTGAGGGGGGCGAAGTACTAAAATGTCTTAGATGACGTTGTATGGATAGAAGCTCAGTGACTTGCGCCCCGACTGGAAGCCGTGTGCTCGGTGTGGCTGCCGTCACCTTTCGCAGTCAGGTGTGGTCAAGGGCTACTCGTGAGGAGATGCAGGAGGAGTTAGGGAGGTTGGAAGGCAAGATCTCGATGTCTCTCTCTCAGTTAATTTTTGAGGCCTGGGGACCAGCAAGTGACATAATGCAGGGAGCAGTGTAGGGTCTCACTTCCTGTTGTTTCCTTTGATGTATATAAATAAAATCAAAGCAAAACAACAACAAAACAGAAAAACACTTTGTTTTTATCCTCTCCAGTCGATGTCCTTGGAAAGTAGAGTTTGTTTTTGTTATGCAAACATCAAAGGGCCAACATGATTCCGAAGGAAATACCAAAAAGCGTATTAAAAACGGGAATAATTTTAGCGAGGTGACAGAGGCCACGCCGTAGCTAACTTTCAGGAACGGTCCGGCAAACAGATGCGGTTTGCGCAAAACTATATATAAAACTGGATAAAGGAAAGAAGGGGCATAACTTAACTTTATTATGAAAAGAAGTTGCATGTTATCTTTTGAAAAAGACACTTCTCAAGAAAAGGTAGAAAAATATAAGAATAACTAAATTTTACTTTGTGGTGTGTAGCAGTGACATTTGTATGTGAAACCTGCGCTTCCTCATCATTTCAGGCTGGGAGCTCTGCTGTGAAGCTGCTCGAACGGGAGGTGAACATCCTAAAAACCGTGAAGCACGAGCACGTCATCCACCTGGAGCAAGTGTTTGAGACGCCCAAGGTGACGCCTCAGCGGGCGCCGCGCTTTGAAAGTTGTTATTATTACAAAATGAACATCATTTCCTTCTGAAATAATCCCTCTGGGGCACGGTTGCTCATGTCCTTGGCGTGAGTTTGTCAGTGAAGATTGATGAGAGCGTTCTGGAGGACTTTTATTATTGATTGTATAATTAGGTGTCTGATGATTAGATTGATGGCTTTAGTGATGGTTTTGGGTGGCATGTTGAAAGCAAATGTTTAAAACTAAAACAACTTCATACACAACCCAGCAGTGATTAGAGCTTCCTTAGAGCTGGCTTTACTTTTGCCTTGGTCCTTGGTTTCTCCACTCTGGTCTCTTGGAATATTGTCATAAGTTTGCAAGGTTAGCTTTATAATAAAGTCAGCATGGGTATATTTGGCACTGTTTTGTCATCTGTGTCTCGTCAACATGTTTAATCTTCATTCTTCCCCTAGATGTTATTGTTATTTTCTCTGAATACATGTCATTTTTATTTAGAGTTGTCCTGAAGGCTGGGGATGTGCCATTCTGCCTCCAGACTATCAGGACCTGTGGGCTCTGGTGTTACTCTGCTTGGAGGCAAAATAGTGATTAGACATGTGGACTCGGGCCAGATTGCCTGTGCACTTGAATTCCGGCTCCGTTATTAGCTGTGAGACCGTGGCAAGTTACTCCACCTCTCTATACCTCAGTTTCCTCATCTGTAAAATAGATTTAATGGTAGTATTGACCTCATTTAATTGTTGAGTGATTAAATGGGAAAATTGATATAAAGTATGTCTCCTTAAATGTTAGCTATTGTTTCCTTTGTCAGTCTCTAAGGCAGTAACAGTCAGTGTGGGTTATGCATTATGCTTGATTCGTTAGGAGTAGAGCACAGCTATCCTTTATGGGAGCAGTATGTGGCGGCGATGCTGGAAGTCTTCTCTACTCTCAGCCTTAACACTGTGATTTCTTTATCCTCAAGTATTCTTAGAATAATTTTTCTCTTTAATGATAAGTTTTAGGCAACCTATTTGATTAGGTTGTGCCTTGGTGTGGTTTTCTTCATGTTCCTTATGCTTGTGGATCACGGAGCCTCTTGAATGCGGATCTGTGAGTTTATGATTTTCATCAAATTCAGGACATTTCTGCCCATTAGATCTTTCAACATTGTTTCGCCATCTCCCATTTTGGGGGCTGCAAGTGCACATTAGATTGCTCGGTGTCGTCCGCAGCTCACTGATGCTCCGTTGATTTTTGAGTCTTTTTTCTGTCCTCCTTTCATTTAGCATCGTTTCCGCTGTGACGTTTCCAGAGTCACTCGTCTCTTTCTCTGTAGCGTTGTGTGTGTGTGTGTCTTTTCCAGTGGAAATTCGATTTGGTCCATGTTTCCTCCGCTTTCTTAAATATAGTCACGATAACTTTTAATATCCTTTTCTACTAATTCTGTCATTCGTGACATTTCTAGTTCAGTTTTATTAATTTTCTTTTCATTCATCACAGGTTGTATTTTCCTGTGTCTTTATATGTCTGTTAATTTTTTTATTGGATGCTGGGTATTTTGATATTTTTATAACTGCAGTTTAGCTTTCTTGCAGGACACAGTTAAGTTACTGGGAAACAGCCCAATGCTTTTGAAGCTTCCTCTAAGCTTTGTTAGGTGACGGCAGAGCAGCCTTGGGTCTTGGGCTAATTTTTTCCTGCTGATGAAGAAAGACCATTCAGAGGACTCTACCTGATGCCCAGATTTGTGAGATTTTCCACTCTGGCTGATGGGAGTGCAAACTCTTTCTGACCGTGCGTAAGCTCCAGCATTGTTCCCTCGGTTCCTTTTGCACGGTTCTTTTCCCAGCTCTGGTCGTGTCTTCATACACGTGTGCTGATTAGTTCCAAACTCCTTTGTGTGATAGCCAAGACTCTTTACAGCCCCGCACCAACCCGTTCTTTCTGGCCTCACCCCTCACCGCCAGTCTCCTCTCCTGTGCCCCGCCAGACTCCCAGTGCTATTGTTAGTGGCAAAATGGCACCAGAATGTAACCAGAGCTCGGTTCAGCAACCTTGGTACTTGAGTTTTGGCTAAGAAAGAACTCAAAACCAAGATTCAAATTATAACAGAAATTATATTTAAAAAGTCACAGAAGTAGAAAAGGTGCACCACCTGGGCTGCGTGGGCTCAGGAAACAAGTTACAGAGGCAAAAGGATGGGCCCTTGGAGCTCAGGAGAAAGAAAGGCAAAGGTACTGTGCCTGGGGGAAGAAGGAGGGGGAAAGGTGAGGGAGTGCTCCAGAGAGAGAGCGAGCTCTCACTGGGTCCTCTGTCCCGAGGGTTTTTATCCCCTTTCTAAAGGCAGGGTCTTAGGGGAGGTCCCAGGGGAGGACTGCAAAGGAATAGTCAGCAGCTTTCCGGGTGTGCCCTTTCAGGGTCCTGGTCTCTTCACTGGTCGGCGCCAGGGCTGGGTCATTAGTCAGCACAGCGTGTCCTGATGTCAGCCAGGGCACCGCTCCTCTGGTTTTGCTGCTTTTCTGGGCCTGGAGCTGAAACCTCGACTGAGGCCTCAATGTTATTAGTTTGACCCAAACTCTGACTCTGTGGTCAGCAGACCTAAGGCTTTGTTCCTAAAATTATTTGATGCAGTGAGAACCTCATTGTTCTGAGGGCTTAAGGCTTAAGGGAGTCATTGAGCAAGGTTTGGGTGGGAGTTGTACGGGGCTGTTCTCCGCCCCTTGTTCCTTCTCCGAGGGGGTTTGCCACGTGACTAGTGGCGTCCCAGGGGAGGAGCGGTCCAGGGAGGGTCCCACTGCATGGCTAGTGATATGAAAGGTCAAGGGCTCTAAACTGCATGACCAGTGATGTGCTAGGGGAGGAAAGGTTACCCTGGGGATGGGGTCCCACCCTATGGCTGCCCGTTGCTAGGCACCTGAGGCTTTTTGCCCCACGACCTTCCATGCACTCCTGGCCTGTTGTTCTGACTTTGCTCCTGCCTGACTGCCTGCTGCACCATTAACACTGAGATGTTCATTCTTCTGTTAGCAGCCAGTGTCATTCCGAGTTTTGTGGCCTTTGTGAGTACCATGTGTTCTGCCTCTTTGTGTCCACATTCTCTATGCCTGTACCGCCATTTAGTCACTCAGACCTGCCTGCGACGTCACCTCCTCAGTGGGCATTCTTCAGGCAGACACTCCCCTCCCCTGTACTCTCATGGCGTTTGGAGCACGCCTCTTCTGTTAACACTCCTGCCCCGATGCTGAGTCGTGAAGGCTGTGTCTTATCCTCCCATGTCCCTCTGGGGTCCTGCACAGAGTCTCTTGTACACGACAGATGATAAATATTTTTCAGTTAGTAGATTGGTGATGAAAGTTGTGAACATATTTTTACTATACTGTATATGTAATATGTACCATGTTTAAGATCCCCACCTATATAATATGCGCTCTCTCTTTTAAAATTGTAATATCAGAAAATGTACCTTGTGATGGAGCTTTGTGAGGACGGAGAACTCAAGGAAATCCTGAGTAAGAAAGGGCATTTCTCAGAGAATGAGACGAGGTGGATCATTCAAAGCCTTGCGTCGGCGATAGCGTATCTGCACCACAACGGTAAGGGCAGGGCCCTCCGGGCCATCGACTCCGTGAGTGCAGACCCCGCTTTTGTTCAGGGCGATGTGTTCAGGACTCACAGTCACAGAAGGGGTGCCAGCCAGTGTGGAAGATTTTATCTAAACATTAAAAAGTGTTTCCTTTTTTTTAAAATACATTTTCCTTTATAACTTATTTTAATTAGAAGCAAGGCAGGTGTACAATTACGTTGTCCATGGACAAGGATGAAGTTCTGAACATTTCTATTCAACCATTGGAAAAGCATCTATTATTATCAAATCAAAAGTAGACAAATCAATAAGTGAAATTTCCGAAAAAATTTATAAACGAGGTCTGTCCAGAAAGTATCCATCCATGTAAATATGAGAAATAGAGACATTTATTGAAGAAGATACAAGAAACATTGTACACAGGACAGTGATGCCTCAGTCCCCTTGGCAAAGTAGGCACCTTGGGACCTCACACAGTTCTCCCAGTCGCCATCAGATGCCCTGTTGTATTTTCTTGAATCTCATCAACGGTCTGAAATCTTGTCCCTTTCGAAGGTGATTTTAGTTTTGGGAAAAGCCAGAAGTCTCAGGGCATCAAATATGGACTGTAGGGGGCTGAGTCACCTGGGTGATTCGATGTTTCTCCAAAAACTCTGCACGAGATGTGATGAGCAGCACATTGTTGTGATGAAGCTGCCAATCACCAGTTACCCACAGCTGGGACCTTCTGAATCATCCAAATAGTTTTTGCAGAGGAATGTTCAAGCTTTGTGTAAAATTTGATGCAGATTCCTTTCTCTACTAGTTTAGTCATTTTGAATGTGATAGCTACATACTACACATGCTCACTTGACGGTGTCCACAGCCCCCACTGACTAGTACAGTGCAGGGGCCATTGTTCATGCATGTGCATTCCAGTCCACTCTCCTTGGCTGCCAGGTTACATCAATGTCACGCAAACCATTCTCATTGTATTAACAATGGCTGAACTTTTTCTGGACAGACCTCATATTAATTAAAAATGATATTTTTAGAATATTTTTAAAAGATTTTATTTATTTACTTTTAGAGAGAGGGGAAGTGGGGGAGGGAGAAAGGGAGAAAAACATTGATGTGAGAGAGAAACATCAATCAGTTGCCTCTCGCCCAGTCCAGGGACTGAACCTGCAACCCAGGCATGTGCCCTGACAGGGAATCGAATCTGAAACCTTTTGCTTTGTGGGACAATGCCCAACTGAGTCACACCAATCAGGGCTTTTGGAATTTTTTGTTTAGATTTTTATAGCTGTTTTAGGCTTACAGCAAAATTGAACAGAAGTTACACAGATTTCTCATACAAATTTCCCTACTCTCTGAAAGTAGAACGTTCCTGTGATATCTTTTATAAGCTGAAATGGCATAAAGCAAAAAATCACCATTAATTTATATGGAAAATTTTTTGAGTGTTCCCAAACCCAAAAATAACCTACCAAATATCTAATATCAAGTAACACCAACATGCAGTAAAAACAGGAATGACATGATAAATAAATACCATGTTTTGTGCAGCCACCAGTCTGCTCACGCAGTAGACTTTCCATTTTATCCATTACTGAATATCGGCTAAAAAGACACCACTTAGCAACTAGCAGAAGCAATAGTAACTTTGGCAGCTTTCAAGATTGTTTATCTCTGTGTGTAAATAGCGCAAATGCTGGACACAGGCGAATTCAGGACATGCATAATATCTTTATTTCATTCACTGCGATCACAGTGCTTAATTACGTCTAGTTTTACAGTAAGCATGAACTCTCTTAGGCTTTTCTGATACCTTAGGACACATCTTGCTAATGAATGCTCAAAATAAACCGAGATAAAGCACGGATGCTCACAGACACAGTTCAAAGCTGTGGTAGCTAGATGCTGAGATGCAGAGTGTAGTTCCGAGGAAAGGGGCTAGGTGGTGCCACTCACACTGCACAGGGTGTGGGTTGCCTCTGTAAAGGCTCTAAACAAATGCTGAACTCTATTTTTGTTTTTTGCATTTCTTCGTAAAAGCAAAAATCCTTTTGGGATTTCTATTAGTTATCGAAAACAGGTACTAATGTAGGTTTTTTATAAAGGCGAAGTAGTGTAAAGTGAACTTTTTGATAGTGGGTTATCCTTGTACCCTGCCGGTACATGCACAGCCTCCCCCACTAACAACACCCCCCAACACAGTGGACATTTTTATCATTGATGACCCTACACTGATACATCTTTACCACCCAAACTCCATACTTGACATTGGGATCACTCTGTACATTCTGTGGGTTCCGACCAATGTCTAACGACATGTATCCACCATTATAGTACCATGCAGATTAGTTTCACTACTTTAAAATCCAGATTTAAAAATTATTCTGTTATTTTAATTGTTTTACTGTTCTTTGGAGTTACTGCTGCTTTTCCTCATGCTCCCCCACCCCTTTTTTCAAGGTTAATTGGCTTACCTGTGATTTTAGAAACGTTTCATTTTATTGATGAGAAAAAACCTTGTTCTCGAGAGGTGAAGTGGCATGGGTAGGTGTGGCCGAGCGGGTTCCGGAACCCGGGGTTCCTTCCGCAGATACTCCCTGAGCATCTACTGCATTGAGGTCAGCCCTAGAATAACAAAGATTCAAAGACAAGGCCCCTTCCACTCAAGAAATTCAGGCTGGTGGGGGACTATAGAAACAGATTACAGTTCAGCATGATAATTTCTCTAGTGGAGAGACATGTAAAGTGGAGCAGAGGCGTGTGAGGGCTTCAGCTGATGTGGAAAGGCAGAGGAAAATTCACAGAGGAGGCGGACGGGAGCAGAGGAACACTGATTCAGATGGAGAAAGGGGCTTTCCAGGCAGAAGGCAACTGTTTCTGCAAGTGCAGGAAACCCAAGGCTTAATGTTATACTCAAGTCAGTTTTCCCACATTAAGGTACAAATTTAGTATAGTTCAAAACAAAAATCTTACCTGGATTTTTCATGGAATTTGATAAAATTATTCTGAAATGGGTTAGAACAGCAAAGAAACCAATGAAAAAGGAGAGTAATGGAGGCAGCAGGGACACTTGCCCTGCTGAGAATCAAAACGTATGATAAAGATATACAAATTAAAACTATGTGGTATTTATGTAAGAAGAGGTAAGGGGAGCAATAGAAACAATAAAAGTCCCCCAAATATAGGCTGGGCACTGTGTAAGGGAGCTCTAAATGGTTAGGTATAATTGCCAGTCCAGGGCTCATTCAAGTACATTTTTCCAGCCATTGTACATATAACCTTTTAAGCCTAGAGAAATGATTGCCGTGGATATGAACCAAATCAGTTATTTGCAAAGGAAGTGCTTGGTACGTGATTGTCTGCCTATACATAAAAACCCTACCTGAGGTCTAACATATGCACCTGGAGATTTTGTGTCTCAAGGGTTTTTGTTTGTTTTTTATTTTTATTTATTTATTAAAGAATTTATATATTTATTATTTTCAGAGAGAGAAGAAGGGAGGGAGAAAGGGAGAGAAACAGCAATGTGTGGTTGCCTCTCGCATGGCCCTCACTGGAGACCTGGCCTGCAACCCAGGCATGTGCCCTGATGGGGAATCGAACCGGGACCCTATGGTTCCTAGCCCGCGCTCAATCCACCGAGCTACACCAGCCAGGGGTGTTTTTTATTTTAACTCATGAAGAGTAGTAAAGGGTGTGCTGATGTTATAGAAAGATATACTGAAATAAGTGTAGTCTGTATACATTTAGCCAAGTTGCAGTATGTTAAACATTTATTATCAGCAATAACATATGCCAAGAAGGAAAGAAGTGATTCTCTATTTGAAGATATAAGAAACCTCACCGGGCTTGTAGCTACAGTTGTCTCCCTCCTCCTGGGAACCCCTGACCTTCAGCAGGGTCCTTGTCCACATTCACAGGGCACTTGTGGGGAGGAGCAGCAGCCAGGTGGGGTGGCAGGGGAATGGGAGAGATGAGGAGTCAAAGAGAACTGGCTTCTTAAGGTTAGAAGTGTGGAGAAAGGGATCTGAATAGAAGGAGATGGAGCAGAGCAGAATTATGCTTGGTCTGCCTCAAGTATTTCAGTGGTGGACATTAATTTGTCAAATGTATTTATTTGTTGTATTTGTGTCCCCTCTAATTATTTTTCCATTATTCACTTCATTTGATTTGTTGTTTATTTTCTTGGTAGATATAGTACATAGAGATCTAAAACTGGAAAACATAATGGTTAAAAGCAGCTTTATTGATGCTAACAATGAAATGAACTTAAACATAAAGGTAAGATATTAGAAATGGTGGTAAATATTCACCCATAAACAGTTTGATAGCAAAGTTGCAAAGTACATCCTCTTTTTAGATATGTTTTAGAAGCTTTGAGCAGCCAGAAAATAAGTGACTTGTGCTAAAACAATAAAAATTTCACAAAAGAGGTTGTAACTGACAAGAATAATTTTGCAAGTTAAGTGGTAAAGTTGAATTTTTGTAAGTACATTCTCATTTGGATAGTTCTAAATCATTAGTTAATAGCAAGCAAACAGATGCTCTGAATTCTAATTAATTTCAAAATTATGCCTTTGATGCTAAATGCTAAAGTCTATTTCTCACTGAAAATTTTCCTGGGTATTAATATTTATATCCTAAGCAAAATTAATGTGCCAAGTATTTATTCTTGAAGATTTTATTCAAATTAAGCGTTCCTTAATGTCAAATAAATGATAGGATACATTATTTATTACTTAGCATTTACTAGTGCCTGCTCTCAAAACATATGAATGTGTTAATTTAGGAATAAATGTCTGTGGCTAACTCGCTCTGCTGCGATGGTAAATCCCTGTGATACAAGTCGGTTTAACAGCATGGTGGTTTCACTTGAGTAAATGTTCTTGAATATTTCCATTGTAAACTCTGTGCAGGCAGGAATCATGTCTGTCTCATTCACTGTTGGTACTTGGAGTAATGCCTGAAACATAGTATGTGCTCAATTAATATTTGGCGAATGAAGGAATAAATTCTCTCCAAAGAACTGAATTGGATTGTGAAACCTTTTGTTTATTTGATACTGGTATAGATTTTCTGTGGAGAAGGATGGTGTCCTAGTATTTCAAGTGGGAAAATTGTGAAAACTCCCAGGGAAATGGATTAATCTGTTTCCAAGAAGAATGATACCACATGTTGACAGGAACTTTTTCTTACTCCATGAGAAACTTTGCATTCAGTGTCTGGGATTGACAGCCTATTTTTGGTTGTGTGATCAATAAATGTGCCTGTTTTTCTGCTTTTCAGCCCAAGGCTGTTCCAACTTGGGAGACAAGACCAAGGGCACATACTGAATATTTAATAACCAAATGTTTAATGACCAAGATTTAGAACTGAGCAGAGAGACTGCAGCTGCAGCTTGCAGTGGGAGGACTCCAGTGTGTTTGTAGTCATGTTGTATTTTTCCTGTTGCTTCTTGTAGTTTTTAATAGTGTAGTCATTGTTTTATGGACTCCAGAAAACAAAGGAAATAATAAAGAAAAGATGGTATTTACCAGCGATAGTATTTTTAAGTTTTTTTTTTTAATCTTTTTTTAGAGAGAGGGGAAGGGAGGGAGAGAGGGAGAGAAACAGCAATGTATGGTTGCCTCTCACATGGCCCTCATGGGGACCTGGCCCGCAACCCAGGCATGTGCCCTGACTGGGAATCGAACCGGGACCCTTTGGTTCCCAGCCCGCACTCAATCCACTGAGCTACACCAGCCAGGGCAATAGTGTTTTTAAAATAATTACAAAAACGGGGAGTTTCTTTGAGTGCTGAAAAGCATAGTGATTTGCACTTATAACAGTGCTTTAAACTGGAACATAGTTTGAGTATCATAAAATTAGATAATAAATGTAATAAGGCCAGAATGTATTTTACAGTGAAAGAACTTCTTAAAAATAACTTTTTACTTGAAAAAAATTAAATACCTTCTCGCAAGATGCCACTTCCTATGTTGAACGGTGAATTTAATTAGAAGGAATGAACAATCAGTGTCCTGGGTGTTTTCTCAAGATTCGAGAAGTCAAGCTTCTCTTTACCAAGTTTCTTCTTCACTGTGAGGGGCAGGTGGAGAGGAAAAGCAAGGTCCTTGTTAGTAATACAAGTAAAGCCCCTCCATCCTCCCAGATCCTTGAGTTACATGCAATGACAAAATCCTGCCTTCAGAACATGGGAACTCTGGGACAGGAAAACAGGTGACTGAGTTTCTTCCCGCAGGTGACTGATTTTGGCTTAGCGGTGAAGAAGCACGGTGGCAGTGAGGCCATGCTGCAGACCACGTGTGGGACTCCCATGTATATGGGTAAGTTGATAGGCCAGAAATGATTTATTCAGTATTAAAATGTGGAGCAAACGATGTGGATTAAAACGTGAGCAATTTGCTTTTGCCATCAGGACTTCGTGGCCCTGAGCAAGCTACTTTTTCTTTTAAGGTCAAATAATAGCAGTTGTTTTAGTGTTTTTCTCATAGTTCTTATCTTCAAAAGTTGTAGTGTTTATTGTTTCTCTGGCTCTTCTTTTTTTTTTTTTAGATTTTATTTATTTATTTTCAGAGAGAGGAGAAGGGAGGGGAGAAAGAGCAATGCATGGTTGCCTCTCACATGGCCCTCGTTGGGGACCTGGCCCGCAACCCAGGCATGTGCCCCGACTGGGAATCGAACTGGGACTCTCTGGTTCCCAGCCTGCGCTCAATCCACTGAGCTACACCAGCCGGGCCTCTGGCTCTTCTTAAAGTTGTTTATTTCTCTTAAGGAATCATACCCCCAGCTTAATTATTATTTTTGTTAATTCATGCTAAAAATCATGTCTTTTGCTTCTTTCGTTTTTTATTGAATTTCATTGTCATCAAATAGTTTTTCATTAAGAATACTGATTAAATATATTTGCAAAAGAACAACTTCCCATATTTCTAAATGTGATTTTAGCTGCTTTACTGAACTATAATTTAAATTCCATAAAAGACGTGCCATTCAGTGATTTTCCGTACCCTCCCAGAGTGGTGCGACACCACAGCCCCGTTTTAGAAAACTCCCACCCCCGAAAGTTGCCTCATGCCTGTTTACACTCAGTCTCCTGCCCATCCCATCCCAGGTAACCACTGATCTTCTTCTCTGTCTAGATTTGCCTCTTCTGAACATTCCCCGTCAATGGAGCCTTTAGTGTCGGGTCCTTTCCCTGAGCGTCATGTTTTTAGGCGAACCCCCATTGTAGAGTGTCTCCGCAGCCCGTTCCTTTGTGTTGCTGCACAGCGGTCCGTCGCATGGATATGCCAGTTTGTCCATCCATTTGTCAGCTGATGGACGTGGGGATATTTCTGGTGTGGGCTATTATGAATAATGCTGTTATGAACATTCATGTGCAAGTTTTTATGTGGCCATATGGTTTTATTTTCTTTTTTAAAAGATTCTATTTATTTTTTAGAGAGAGGGGAAAGAAGGGAGAAGGAGAGGGAGAGAAATGTGTGTGAGAGAGGCATAAATTGGTTGCCTCTTGCACGCTCCCAGTGGGGGGACCTGGCCTGCAACCCAGGCGTGTGCCCTGACTGCAAATCGAACAGGCGACCTTTCAGTCTGCAGGTCGGTGCTCAGTCCACTGAGCCACACCAGCCAGGACTATATGTATGGTTTTATTTTCTTTGTGTAGCTACCTAGGAGTGAAATTGCTGGCTCATATATTATTTATGTTTAAATGTTTAAGTAACTGCCAAATGAATTTCCAGAGTGGCTATAACATTTAACCTTTCTACTAGCGGCGTGTGAGGGTTTCCGTTTCTTCACATCCTGACTGACACTTGGTATTGCCTTTTCAAACTACGGCCGTTCTAGTGGGCGTGAAGTAGTATCTCAGTGTGGTTTTAATTTGCATTACCCTAATGACCAGTGATGTTGAGCATCTTTTCCTGTACTTATTCGTCATTTATATATCTACTCTGGTGACCTGTCTGTTCAAATCTGTACCTATTGAGATAATCATGTATTTTAAATTTATTAATGAAGTAATGACATTAATGGCTTGTTAAAATGTTGAGCCATCCTTGCACTTGGTTTAATAACTGCTGTGTGCAGTTTGTCACCACTTTATTGAGGAGCTATGAGTGTAGCTTGCTTTCTTTTGTGCTGCCCTCGTCTTTTTTGATGTTAGTGTTATGCTAGCCTCGTTTATTTTGTTTATTTATTTTATTTTGATCATTTTATTGTATTTTTTCCATTACCATTTATCCCCCTTATACCATATTCCACCTCCACCCACACCCTCTCCACCTTCAGTCAACACACTGTTGTCCGTGACCATGAGTCCTTGTTCTTTTTTGCTCCATCCCTCCACCCCAACCCTCCCCCACTCAGAGCTGTCAGCCTGCTCTCCGTCTATGAGTCCATCTCTATTTTGCTTGTTAGTTCAGTTTGTTCACTGGATTCCACATACCTGTGAAGTCGCATGGTACTTGTCTTTCTCTGACTGGCTTATTTCACTCAGCGTAATGTTCTCCATGTCCATCCATGCTGTTGCAAAGGGTAAAATTTTCTCCTTTTTTTACGGCTGAGTAGTATACCATTGTCTTTTTTGATGTTAGGGTTATCCTAGCCTCTTTTAAAAAGTAAAACGTTTTCACTCTTTATATGCTTGTGAACCATTTAAGAAGTAGAACTTATTTATTCATTAGTTTGATGAAATTTCCCCTTAAAATATTTTGGTCCTGGTACTCTTTGGGGAATATAGTTTCTATTGTATTTTCAATTTATTCTAGGTTATTCAAGTTTTTCACATCTTTTTGAATCATTTTTATAATTTTTTTAGAAAATTGTTTATTACATCGTGATTTTACATTTTATTGACATAAATGTGCAAATGTATTCACTTAAAATTTTCGCCTTCCCCTGAATATTTGTGGTTATATCCTCCCCCGATCCCTAGCATTTTTTAAGAAGGCAGTTTGGCGTTACGTCGATGATGTGGACTCTGACACTGCCTGGCTAACTCGGGATTTCAGCTCTGTCCTCACTGTCTGATTAGCCCCAGGCAAACAGCTGCTTTTGTCACAGTTTCTGTATCATAGGACACAGACTGTGTCACTCATTTATCAAAATATCTCTGAGGGTCTTTGTGTTAGACACTGGGCCAGATATTGGGACTGTAATAGTGAACAAAATATCTGGTTGGCGAAAATACTAAACAAGAGGATGTAAAATATCTGGTGTATTAGAGAGAAGTGCTAAGGGAGGAAAATAAAAAGGGAAGGCGAGAGGACATATTTAGGGTGGTAATAGTAATATCTTACCAGGTTGGCGTGAGAATTAAACGAGAAAATGTATGTACAGTGATTAGCGCAGTGCCTGGCACTTGGTGCTCAACATTAGCTCTTTTAATATATTAATCCTGTGTTTTTCTTGATCAGATTTCTTAGTGGTTAGGCCAGTTTATTGGGATTTCAAAGAACTGGCTCAGCTCTAATGTTACGTAGTTTGCTTTTTCATTAATTTCTGCTTTAATCTTTCTGAATTCCTTTTTCTACTTTCTTTTGGTTTATTTTTTAACTTTCTAGGCTAAATGTTTATTTTCAGTCTTCTCATTTTCTAATAAATGCATTTGAGGTTATATATTTTCCTCTGAGTAATTCTTTTACCACTTCTTTTGCTTTATACAGTGTCCAAATTATATAGACTATTTCTTAATAGTCTGTAACTTTGGTTTTAGTCTTCCCCTTTAGTTCAAGATTTATTTAGAACTGCTTTCAGAATTTTCTAGGTGCTTATGATGTATTTGCTGTTCATATGAATGTGTGTTAGTGTTCCTAGCCTTTGGTTTTTCTGTCTGGTTTTCTTCATTTTAGTAGGGTTAAAAGCATTTAGTGACTTAAAGCATTACCAACTTTTAGGAATTTTCTTTAAGATTGAACACGATTTGTTTCCATAAATGTTGCATTGGGTATTTAAAAGTATGTATATTCTTGGTTCATTGGGCATAAAAATTTCTCTGTGTTTATGTTTATAAAGTCAAATGTGATACCTTTGTGATTTAAACTTTCCATATTGTTAATTTAATTTTTCTTGCTGCTGCTTTTGATTTCTAAGACAGAACATTTTTTAAAGTTCTCTCATCAAGATAGGGCTTTGAGAAATTCTTTTTGTACTTTTAGTAGATTTATTTTAAAAATCTACTTTACCAGAATATAATTTACATACAATAAAATGTACAAATATTAAGTGTAAAATTCTGTGAGTTTTGAGAAATGCATGTACTTGTGTGACGCCACCCCAGTGGAAATACAGAACATCTCTGTCACTCCAGGCAGTTTCTTTGTGTCTCAGTCAGCCCCCCACGCAGACCCCAGCAACCACGAATGACTTCCCTCACCACAGTTCAGTGGTATTTGTCTGGAGCCTTATATAAATTGAATTATGCAGTACATCGTCTTTTGTCTGTTTTCTTCTGTTCCATGTAATGATTTTAGACATATTAGTAATTCGTTCATTCTTTCTTTCTCCCTTTCTTCCTTTTCCTCCCTCCCTCCTTCCCTCCCTCCTTTCTTTCCTTCCTTCCTTCCTTTCTTCTGAGCAGTATATTGAGTTCATTGATTTTTGTTTTGGGGTTTTTTTTTTGGCCTACTTGATGTATAAGGTTTCAAAATTGTTTTATCTTATTTGGGAAAAGGCTACTTTAGATTCTGTTCATATCCTCCTGTTGGCAAAAGACATCTGGTCTGTAGTTATATGGGGAAAATATAGCCAAGCACCCTGAGTTTTATGCCTGCTTATTAGTTATCTACACTGATAACAAGCGAGAGAACAAGAGAGAAGACAGATGGTTTGTAGAGCTTTGCTGACTTTCTAAATGGCTCCTTGGCACGGTTATCCCGGCCTCTGCCTCCCTCTGAGAGCTGGGACGAGGGCGCTGCAGAAATGCCCCTGATGATTAAGGTGACTCTCAGAGTGAGGGACGGGACTGGGCCCCTGTGGTGTGTTCATGTCGCACCTCTACGGTGATTCTTCATGGAATATAATCCCAGAATTTGCCCTCGTCATAGACATGCAGCCGTAGAGCAACTTGAACTTTAATGATTCCATGTTTAAAGAGTAAGCAGAGTTAAAGAAAACAAGTAGCTGCTTAAAGGAAGATATTGATCCATTAATTTTCAATGATTTGGTGATGAATTATTCAGTTTGTAAGTATCTATAGTAGAGTCTTTATTCATTCTCTCTTCCATTTACTTTTTAACTTTTTTTGTTGCTTTTTAGCTCCTTTAACAATACGAAGAGGAAATGAAATTCCATTTGCTTTGAGTAGTTATAAAAGGAGTGTGTGGGTGTGGGTGTGGGTGTGGGTGAGGGAGACTGAAACTGTTTTCTAAAATAAAATCACTTTTGCCCTGACCCATGTGGCTTAGTTGGTTGAAGCATCGTCCAGCAAAGTGAAAGGTGGGCAGTTCAGCTCCGGGTCGGAGCACATGCCTGGGTTGTGGGTTCGGTCCTCGGTCGGGGAGTGGACGAGAGGCAACCAATTGATGTTTCTCTCTCACATGGATGTTTCGCTCCCTCTTTCTCCCTCCCTTCACCTCTCTCTAAAAGTAAATAAATAAAATCTTAAAAGAATAAAAGCACTTTTATAACTTTAGGCAAGTCACTTAACACGTCTGAACCTCAGTCTCCTCATTGGCAAAGTGAGTCAAATGCCTACATACTGTCTCACCAGGTCCTCGACATCATTTAAACAAGTACCGTCGTCTCTACAAAAGTGCTCTGTCAGTGTTAGAGTTCTAATGAAATCTATGCATGTATTTTATTTTTATATTTACAACTGTTCTAGTCTTCCTTTTTCCTTAAGGATATTTGATTCCTTGCTGTAGAGATATAATAGACTTATTTCTGAAATATGTGTGACTTTCTTAAAAGCCAGCATTATAAAAAATCTAATCATTAAAACACATGTGACCTTAAAGTTAAAAAAAAAGTTCTGCTTTGAAAGGTTGTCTAAAGGAACCCTGTGGTGAACGCCTTGTAAAGGAGGAAGCCCTGTAGGAGAGGCGGGAACACTGTGCTGATTGGCTGTTGGATCCAGTTACGTGGCAGGAGCTTGCTCTTTGTGTCTGTTTCCTCGTTTAGAAAACATGGGAAACAATTCACATTCTGTCAGAGGAGTGCTATGATGTTGTTATCTTACTGCAGTGATTTATAACCATTTATCTTAGTTTTTCTGTGGATCCAGATTTCCACATGTTGGGCTTGCTTTAAATGATAACCACTTAAGGCATGTCTTTAATTCTATTTTTGGAAAAGAATTGAGATATTGTTGTCTTCTACTGTAACTACACAATCTTTGCAAAATCATTTCTTAACAATTCCAGAGGAGTGGAGGGTAGTCGTGCATTCAGTTACACAGTTTGTGCCGTCGTTCCTTTGGAAGCTAAGTGGCAGGAGTGAGGATGCAGTGACATCAGTTGTTGAGGCCTGTACATTATTCATTTAACATCTGCCGTCGGTTCTCGTTTTCCCTGTGGGGGAATAAATTACAGCACATCAGCACATTTTTCATGCTTTGTGTTTAAGCATTTAAAAGTCATTTATTGTATTATTAATACTATTTTATTTCTGCTTGTTTGGCAGCCCCTGAAGTCATCAATGCCCACGACTATAGCCAGCAGTGTGACATTTGGAGCATAGGTGTCATCATGTACATTTTGTAAGTAGCAGTTTAAAATGACTGTTTTCTAGCACAATCATGTAGATTTTCAGTTAAAAGTAAACAATATAGTTTTTAAAAAGTGACTGAAAAAACAATTGGGAGGTCAGTCTAAAAGCTCTCTTATTACTTGTCAGGTACTTACATTAGATATTTTTTAATACCATAAATTCTTAACTTTCAGCTTTGCTTTTTATTGATTTGAAACAGTGCACTGTATGATGTGAACATAGTGAAAAACTTGTCCTAAAACTTCCCTGATCCTTTGCTACAAACCGAGCTTCTTTGTATTTTCTCAAGAGATTACTAAGAGCCCATCAGGTAGAGGGGCTGTCCCGGGAACTGGCCCGGGAACTGGCCCGGGAACTGGCCCGGGAGCTGCCCTGTGCACAGGCAGGTGTGATGAGTGGGCACTAGCCAGGCGGAGGTTCAGCCCGGGGTCCCTGTATCACATGCCTCTAGGTCTTTGCTCATGCAGTTCCTTCTGCCTAGAATGTTCTTTCTTCTCTGCTAACCTCTCTTCTGGATGTACCCAGGTCAGACATTAACCTGGGTACAGGTTAGACCTTGTATTTTGCAAATTCCTGCTCTACCTCAGCAGAGTTACTATGTTCATTATTTATACTTTCCCAGAGGATTTAAGGCAACATGCAGAAATGTATGCAAACAGTAACATTGAAAGAAAAGCAAAATAATGAAATAAGAATATTTAACCAGGAAGGTTTGCATGTGTGTAAATTTGATAGAGTTAATTGTTCACTTCTCCATGTTCTCATAGCACTTTTAAAAACTAGATTATAATACTGTAATATAATTATTGTATTATGTGTACGTATCTATTTTCCTTGCTCTAAATTCCGTGAGGGACAGATGTCTTATTCCTCTTCGCATCCCTGGCATCTGGTACAATAGTAGGCATGTAGTCAGTGTTCACTATCTGTTTGTTAGTTGAGTTAACGTGAATTTTGTAAGAGGCGTTCTGAAAAGTTAGGGACCATTGTTCTGCCTCTTGATGAACGTGAACATTTTTGTGTTGATGCAACATTAGTTTTATGGCCATACTGAAGATTTCACTGTATTTTTCCTCTTCCAGATAATTTCTAAATATTGACATCATAATAGGTATATTTTCTTAGTTTTGTGGGGTGGAATACACAGGCAGTGGAAATGGGATGATAGGATTATAGCTGTAACTGCGGTGGTCAGCATGCATTACCTGCTTAGATCACATAAAGTAGAAATGTAGTCACACAATTTTGATCATTGTTTTGTGATAGTTAGAATCATATTGTAAAAATTCTGGGCCTTAGTCTTTAATTAAAAATATAACCATTTTAACTCAGTGTTTTATACTCTTTAAGTCTTTCTAGACAACACAAATCACATATGTGTGCAATCTAATATTATATAATTCATGTGTTTGCGCTGCCTTCTTAGTTTTGAATTTGATGTTAAGGAAAGCGATAGTGTATTAATATGTTAAATTTTTTCTCTTTCTTGAAGATACCATTCTAATTTTTCTGTTTCAGAGCATCGCTGCATGCCATCACAAATGACATCTTTTTTCCTTTACAGTATCTCTTCCTTAGCTAATCAGTGCCTATTCATTAATCTGCCTGAGCCCAGTGATCTTCGGTAATTTCCTTCACCGAGGGTGCAAACATGTTACCTCCTCCAGAGGGGTTATTTTCTTGTTTATCAGTTACTCCTGATTTATTTCTACTTAATTGGACAATGATAACGTGCTTTCTCAAGGTGAAATTAACATAAATACTCTTTATGGGTATATCCTCTGCTATTTTGATTCCTGTGAATGCAGCAGAAAATAATAGGAAAGCATTAAGAGGCATTTTTCATGTCTTAGATTTACTTTTCTGGATGTGCAGAAAATTGCTGTCATAAAATTTCACATGCTGCTGATTGACCAGCCATTAGATACATTCTTGTGTAAGTAAAATTGCAAAGGACAGAAAAAAGTGGAATTTTTAAAACGTAGCCCTTAAGCTATAGTTGCTGCTCGCCAGGCAGTGTAGGAGCAGCGAAGAAATTGGTAAATGTGCGTGTCGCTGGTTAGTAGCAAACTCAATGAGCTGGTCTTTCGCTGGCCCACACTTGTTACAATAGAAAGTCAATGTCCATAAAACCATTTTTCTGGCTTTTTAAAAGTTGCATTGTAAAAGTAAATAGCAGTGAGGTAGGTAAGATCAGAGAAAGGAGTGTCAGAATGAGCTGGAGAAGTTGAAAAGTATTAAAATAAGAGTTTGCAGAGCAATTTGGTAAATGTCCATCTCGTACCAAGGAAGGGCCTGTTGGTAAGTAAAAGGTACATTGTCCAGCCTGGATTGATAAGCTAGTAGGACAAAACCCCCTTTTCTCCCTAGGAAAAGCATCGTCATCATTTTCATTCAAAATATTTAGACTTATTCCAAAATGTTTGTGGGAGAGATTTTTAAAGAATTTGAAGGTATAGCTACAAAATCAGCAGGAATGTGACTGTTGGGAGACCTGGGGATCCTTAAACTTCAGTACCTGTTAGACCGGAATTGGGGAAGAATAATGGAATCGCGCCATTTTATTCTTTCAGCAGTAAAGTGGAAAAAACATAGTCTTGAGAGCTCAAGAGGAGTCGCTCCGTGAGGTGTCCAGGCGCGACTCCTGTCTGGCCGTCACGGGGAAAACCTGGTGGCTGTGTCTGGGTGTGCTCCCAGAAGGCGGGTTGGCAGTAATGGCCGCAGCTCGCACTTGCGACTACGCCCTGCAAAGAACTGCGTTCGGCTTTAAGCACGTTTTTGTCATTTGGGACTGGATTATCTACTGAAGCATAGGCTCGCCATGCTCTTCGTGAAGCATAGCACAGTTTTTCCTTCTAAAAGATTCTAAGGACACGTGGTTCCTGTATTCTGGAATGTGCAGGGAAGCTCAGGTTCCTGCACGCTGCTCCTGGCTGTACTGATGGTGGCCATTCTGTCGGCTCAGCTTTCGCCCTTTCAGACCAAAGCCTCACATCACCACCACCTGATTTTTCTCATCCAGACCTTCTTCATTTTGTATACTATTTTTGAAGAGTTGTGATCATTTTAGTGGATTTTTTTTTAGCTTTGACTCAGAGCCTATAGACATTTCCAGGGTTATTCTTGGTTTAATCTTAGTAACATTTGTATAGTATTGTACTCTGGATAAAACTCTTATGTGGTCATTTAGACTCTGATAACTCAGTATATTTTCCCAGAAGTTTAGTTCAATTTATGTGCCTTTGGCATTCCATTACCCCTGCTCACAGTAAGTGTATCTCCTCTGTTATCTGCAGCTATTACTGTGTGCACACCCTCCTGTATTTTAACCCTGGTTAAGCTCAGTATTTCTCCACCTGGAACAGCTTTGGGTCATTTGCAGATCCGGAGGTTTCACTGACAGGGGTATGCAACCTTTTGGTGTCTCTGGGCCACACTGGAAGAAGAAGAGTTGTCTTGGGCCACACGTTAAATACACAAACACCAATGAAAACTGATGAGCAAAAAAAAAAGGTTTTAAGTAAATTTACGACTTTGTGTTCGGCTGCATTCATAGCCACCCTGGGCTGCAGGCTGGACACCCCTGGGCTGAGTATAAGAGCACTGATCTCGCAAAATCCCTTCACTTCCGTTTCCACACACAGGAGGTACCCATGCATTGAGTTGGCTCTGACTCTTGGAAGCTCTGTGAGTGAGTGATGTCCATGATGTCCTGCCCTCACCAGCCCTGCTTAGCTCCTATAGATTCATGCCTATGGCTTCTTCTTAAAAAAACAATTATTGTATTTTTTCCATTATCATGTAGTCCCCCTTATGCCCCCTCCCCCCGAAATTACCATACTGATGTCCATGTGTCCTTTTACTTTATTGCCCAGTCCCTATACCCCTAACCTGCCCCCTTTTAGCTGTCATCTTCCTCTCCATCTATGAGTCTATCTTTTCCAAAGAACCCTGCCTTCTCGTGATGTGCCCCTAGTAGGACAGTGTTGTCTTTTTGCCTCAGCAATGTATCAGGCGTAATTTGCTCTAGGGCCCATTTGCTCCTCTTTCTGGCCATCTGGGATCATCATAGAGGTCTTGTCCAACATCCTTTCTCAAACGAATAATTTTTTCCCTATCAGTCTTCTCCACGGCCCAGCTTCCACATCCATGCATAGTTATTGGGAATATGAGGGCGTGGATGAGCTTCGCCTCGGTCTCTAGTGACACATCTTTGCTCTTGATGGTCTTTCCCACTTCTTACATTTCTGCCCTTTCAGGTCTCAGTCTTCTCTCTCTCTCTCTTTTAGAGATTTTGTTTATTTATTTTTAGAGAGAGGGAAAGGGAGGGAGAAAGAGAGGGAGAGAAGCATCGATTGGTTGCCTCTCGCACTCCTCCAACCAGGGGCCTGGTCCGCAGCCCAGGCATGTGCCCTGACTGGGAATCGAACCTGCGACCTGCAATTTGTAGGACGACGACCAACCCACTGACTCACACCAGCCAGGGCTCGGGTCTCAGTCTTTTCTCGATTTCTTGGCTGTAGCCTCCATTTTTTATCTTTTGTTTATTTAATTTTTAATTGTTACTGAATTTATTGGGGTGACATTGGTTAATAAAATTATATAGGTTTTAAGTATAGCCTCCATTTGAATTGATGACTGAACCAAGATAAGTACAGCCCTTAACAGTTTCAGTGTCTTCGTGTCTCTCCTTCGTCCTGTCCTTTACGTAAATATGAAGCACCTCTACTTTCAAGTCCTGTGGAAACTTAATTTTTAATAGCCTTATTTGGATTTTTAAAAAGTCTAAAGAAAATGATTGCCTTTGTTATAGATTATGTGGAGAACCGCCCTTTATGGCAAGCTCAGAAGAGAAGCTTTTTGAGTTAATAACAAAGGGAGAACTACGTTTCGAAGGTCCAGTTTGGGATTCCATAAGTGATTGTGGTAATATGGATTTGTTACTATTTACTAAAGCAAATGTGCACAATGTAAGAAAGTTGGGTAGTAATTCAGATACTTGAAATCTCTGTTTAGTCATTGAATTTACTTGTAGAAATAACACTGTTTACTTGTGGAAATAGTGATTATCTTCACTGTGATTTTTATAGTCAAAACTTCCAACCAAAATAAAAAATACATAGTAAAAATTGAAGAGGAAATGTACTGATTATCTAGTTAATTTTTACTATAGAATATAAATCAGCTAATCCAGGCAATAAAATCTCTCTATAGGCCTTAAACTTTATTTCTAAGCCATTTATACTGATGATATTTGTTTTATAATAGTTATCTGTTCTTCATGTCATATAGACCTAATTCTAAATAGATGGGAAATTAAACGTTACGAATTGCAGTTAAGAAATAAGATATTCAGGATATTCCTCTATTTCCAGCCAAGAGCGTTTTGAAACAACTTATGAAAGTAGACCCTGCCCACAGAATCACAGCCAAGGAGCTGCTGGATAGCCAGTGGCTAACAGTAAGTTACCGCATTGCAGTGCTTCTGTTTCTTGTTGACATTCTGCCGTTGCTTATTTTTTTCCACTGGGCCTCGTGGCTTACATATAGTTTTTATTAAAAAATAGTCAATTTCTCTCATCTTCTAACAAGTTAAAAAATTATTGCGTCTTGACACATTTCTGAAATGGGTATCTGCCAACTTAGCATATCTAACAGGGAACTCGTGAGTCAGCACCCGGTATAAACATATGAGGTAATGTTAAGTGGGAGATGCCTGTGTGTCGTCCACATAGAGATATGAAATATAGCTGAATATATGGGTCTGGAGCTGGAAAAGCTTGAGCTGGAACTATAAGTTTGGGAATCGAGAGTAGATAGATGCCATAAAAAGCTATTAGGCTGAAGAGATAAATTAGGAAGAAAATACAGATAGAAAGGAAAAGAGACCCCAGCCCCCTGCTTTTAGATAATGCAACATTTGGTAGAGGAGAAGCTAGCAATAGAGGCCGAGAAGGAGTAGCTGATGAGGGAGGAGGAAAATTTCAAGAGTGGTGCCGGGAAGTTAAGTGAGAAAAATGTTTGAGAAAGTGAGAGCGGTCAGCTCCTGGGTAAATGCTGCTGAGAGGTCAAGGTCAGAATGAGAAGTTTCCACTAGACCGGCCAACAGAGCGGTGGGTGGTGACCCTGAAGGCCCAGGTAAGTTTAGATTCCGTAAACTTATAGTGGTATCACTCTTCTTTTAAATTTTCTAATTTTCTTTTGGCAATTTCTAATCTTTTTTTTTTTGAGTAATATTTTTTCTCCAAGGCTAAAAAAAATTAGTCTTCACTCAAAAAATGGGTTCTTTCTGCCCTCTTTTATGAATATGTTGATCTCTGAAATCATTCTGTGCAATCAGTATTTCTGGCCTCAAGTAATTGTGCAGACGAGCTAGCAGCCAGATAGATCGTTGCAGAGCTGCACTGGGTAGATTTGTGCAGCAAAATCAAAACCCATAAAACAGATGGTGTGCCTTAGAAATCTCTCTCTTTTCAGCATCACACAACATTCGGGTTTGGCCATGTAATTATTTGTGTTCTAATTAGTACAGCTTTATTTCTGGCTTTGGTCATTTTTCTAGAAGTCTCCATCTTTGAGCCTCCATAACATTTGTTTCTGTGTAGTCTTTGCCAAGTGGATGGAGACATGACAGATAGCGTGTACTATATCAGACTATCCTAAGGAGTTCAGTGTATGAAGTTTAGAATACCAGCATTTTATAAACTTCTAAAAAGCAAAACTCTTTTCTTCTTAACCACTTGAAGTCTAACTTCATATCCTCTGTTTGAAATAACCTAAAGGGAACATGTTAGTTCTCTCAGTGCCTTGCTGCTTTATAACCAGAGCTTATCTTTTGCAATATCTAACACACAGTAACATTTTTTTTTCAAAGAGCTTTATCAGATAAAAAGTTTCTAGGGTTTAACCTAAGTATTGTCCACTTTGAAATATGGTACATATCTGAAGAGTATTCTATGTACACTTAAGTGAATGGAACTTAAAATAAACACATATTGTCGTTCCGATTTCAAAAGTCCAAAGATCAGATGTAAGGAAAAATAACCAATAAATGACTGTCCTGCAAGGCACTGAGTGTGGCTGTGGCTCACATCGCCAGGAGCGCCCCGACACCCCCGTGTCCGTTTCTTCCCTTTGTCCTCTTCACTCCCCGCGGCAGTTCAGGAGCTTATTCCCTTGTATTAGAGGAACACAGTTGCCTCTTGGTGTTCCTTCAAGTCCCCTGGTGACAACTAACACCACGAATTTGCATTTTAAAAAAGATTCCCAGATATTTTTAATGCCTGCTTTTATTTAAGAACCCTGCTATAAATTAAGGAAACATTTTTCTTCTGTGGCTTGTCAAAGAAGTTTCCAGATTTTAGTTCTATTGGCATTATTCAGTAATTTTTTTTTTTTTGGTGCCTACCACGTGCCAGGACCTTTGCTGGGTGATGAAATGTAGTTCAGACATGGAGGACGTGGTCTCTGGCAGAAGGAACCACAGTTCAGGAAGGGAGGCATGATATGGATAAGATACAATGCAAGGGAGAAAATGATAAATGACCTAAGAAATTGCCAAATGACCAGAGGTGCAGAGACAAGCAAGTGTGAAAATAGGAAGTTCAATTTGACTGGCAGATTAAGATACTTGAAGGAAAGAAGTGGGAAATGAGACTTTTAGAAAAGGAAAGAAAATTGTGTGGGGAACTTGAATCTCAGGCTAGATAGAATTTTAACTTCCTTTCACAAATAGTGGAGACCAATTATAGCCTCTTTGAAATGAAGGAAATTATTGTTATGGTGTATAAGCCTTGCAAGGTGGCTTATTTGAAATGGGACAAGTGCCATTTAAATGTCTGTATTGATTTTAGCAAGTATCTTTTGACTTAAACCACTGGACACGATAGGGGTACAAAGATGAATAAAGCGCAGCCTCTCCCAGGGAGTCATTTACCACAGATCATGGTGTTCTTTGCTTTATAGTCACACTTTGCAAAGGCGTATGTACTCAGGGCGTCTAGGGGCTAATTTCCAGAACAGTATGTCCTAATGTGTGAACAAGGAAGGCCCTTGTTCTTGAATCCAGAAATTGTTATCCATGGTTTGGTCATTAGCTTTTGACCTTTAGCCTTAATACATATACTCTACATAAGCAAATGGAAATTTTCTGATGCCTAATTGATGGGTAGTTTTTTCCTACTGTATATTTTCATCCTAAATATGTTCATATTCAACCTTTATTTTACTATATTTAGTTATTCTTAAATTCTGAATTATGTATATGAATAGGCTGTTGAGGCCCTTTTAAAAAGGCTTTTATAAAAATTACATTAAGAAAAACCTCACGAACTGGAAACCTTGGGGATTTATTCAGTACTCAGTGATTACTGTGTACTTAGTCAGTCAACAGGTCTTTCCTGAGTAGCTGTTCTGTGCTGGTACAGTCCTGACCCACAGACCCTCCGCAGCCCAGCAGAGGATTTAAAACAAAAGCGCTGGAGAATGAGTATATCATGTGTGTGAATAAGTACATAAATATATACTCTATATGTTAAATATAGCATATAATAAAATTCTGTACAATACGTAAATGTATAGTCAGTATAAAAATATAGTAGTACTATTAGGTTTTCAGGAAGAGAGCTATTACTTCCTTTAGGGGACTGAAAAACTGCTTAATGTGAAGGTAATATGTGACCTGGCTCTGAAAGAAAGGGAAAAAGTAGAAATTAATGTTGGAGTCATGCTAAGGAGGAGGGGGATTCTGGATAGAAAGAACTTGACAAAGATTTAAAGACAGGGAAAAAAAGCATATTCAGAGACTATGAAGCATATTAGTAGTTCTTTTTCTCTAGCACTCTAGGAGACCTGTGGGGAAGTGGTGGGGAACTAAGCTGTAAGACAGGTTGGACTGTTTTGCTGGCTTCCACAGAGAGGATTTTGTATCTGACTTGTTTTGACAAGGGGCTTCTCCTGAAAGGCACTGAAGGACCATGATCACAGCTGAATTTGTGTGAATTTTCTTCTTTGTCCACCTCCATCCAAAAGTTCCTTTGTCCTTTCCCCAGGTGTCTGCCATACCACTCACCGGCAGTCTGCCTGAGTTCCAGTCCTGTTCTGCATCCTCTCATTGTGGTTTTAATCTGCATTTCATGAATTACAAATGAAATTGGTCACCCCTATTTATGCTCATTGGCCTTTTTGATGTCTTCTCTTGCAAAATGCCTGTTCAAGTCTTTTCAGCAGTTTTCTATTGGTTTTGTATCTTTTTCTTATTGATTTGTAGAGGTTTGTTACATTTTCTAGATGCGGGCCTTTTGCCACGCACACAACCACACAAATAAATGTATGTACATTGACAAGCATTGGCAGACACCGACGGAAGAAAAACGACATGGAAAGGATTACTGCAGATCCTTACCCAAGCAGATGACTTTGAAAAGAATAGATTACTGGAAATTCAGGGTCCTGAAATTGATCCCTGCAAACTGTCCTTCCCACACGTCCTTGGAAAGTCTTTTTTTATAGCCAGATGTACACATACACCAATTTGAACAACGTCAGTTTGGAATATATTGAGTTCACTTTTATTTTTTTAGCTTCATTAAGATGTAATTGACGTATAACATTGTAAAATTTAAGATGTACAACATAATGATATATGTATTAATTAGTAAATGATACCACAATAAGTTTAGTTAATATATCTATCATATCACAGTTACAATTTTTTTCTTGTGAAAAAGACTTTAAGAAACACTCTCTTAGCAACTGTCAAATATACAATATACAATATAGTATTGAAGGCTCAGCAACATCTCTAGCTAAAAGTTCTTAGCAGGTGATTGGAAATGTGCTTCTACAATAATGGTATATTACTAAATTTCTCAGGCTGTTTCCTCCTGAAGAATAGGAATATCAACACCAACCTGTGTACTCACATAGTTGCTGTACTTGTAGGGGAAAAAATCACTGACTTTGTCAGGAAAAAATTAAAGTAGCATGCAGTTGCTTACTTTAGTGGTTGCTACTACCTTGATGTGCTGTTGCCTGGGACTCTTTGAGACCCATTAGGATAGGTTTGGTGATTTTATTGGGTGCTATCAGTTCTTTGTGGGTATCTGCAACTTACATGATTTCTCTCCTACTGTAATTAACATTAATTATTAGTCATATAAAAGTAATAGTTGAGACTAACTGTGGCAAATGATTTAAGTGATAAACAAAGCAGAAAAAAATAACTTTCTCCTTCCATTAACCTCCTTCCCTCTTACTAAAGATAACCATTGTTAAGTCTCTTATGTGTGCTTTCAGAAACATTCTCTGCATTTTTGTGTATATATTTTACACAAATGGGTTCATATTATGCAAACTATTATTTTTTATCTAATATATCTGGGGAAGATTTCCTTATTTAAAAAAATAGCATTGTATTCCAAACTATGGATACAATATTATTTTGTAAATAATCCCCAGTGGATATGGATCATTTAAATTGTTTCACATCTTTCCCATTACAAACAGTGGCGCGATAAATGTTCTGGTAAATACATGTTTGCATACGCATCAGCATATCTGTCGGGCAAGTTCTGAGCAGTGGCGTTGCTGGCCAGAGAGAAGGTGCACCACGCAGAGGTCGTTGCTAACTCACCTTCCGTAAGAAGCAAGTGAGTGGGTTAGCCTGTGTCCCCGCCCCTCACCAACACAGACTGTCACCAAACGCGAATTTATGTCCATCTGTCAGGTGGAAACTGGCACCTCGTTGTTTTGATTTGGATTTGGTGTTTTTTTACATAAATCGACTATTCTGTTTTTCTATCGAAGTGACTACCCTTAGGAACACTACAAAATGGGAGTTCTCGCTATTCACAGAAAGTAGAAAACGACGACTGTGAGCTAGAGAACCGGCGTGGCCCCTTCTGGCTTTGCCAGCGCTCTGTTCTGTGCCGCCTCGCCGCCGCTCACTCTGTCGTTCCCTTAAAAATGCCCGTTGCTTGCACAGCACTGGTAGGCATCCTCCCTGGGAAGGCAGATTTGGTTAGATGGGGACATATGTTTGGGGCTCCATTTGTGGAGCCTGTCCACCAAGGTATTAAATCCAAATCTTAGTGTTTGACCAATGCTTCTGCATGAATGTCTGTTTTTCCAGTTTTTTTAAAATAAGATAGTCTCAACTTTCTGTTTAACACGTGGAATTTTTTTCCTTTTCTTATTGTTGTTCAGTTACAGTAGTCCCCATTTTTCCCCATTACTCTCCCTGCCCTGCACCCTCTACATTCAGTCCTGCCCCCCGCTCCACTGTCTTTGTCCATGGGTCCTTTATACAAGTTCCTTGACTTGACTCTTTCCCTCCCCCCCCGCATTTTCTATTAACCAGAAGGTTGGTTTTGCACTCGTGATAGCCTCAGATTATCTGCCTGTTGCTGCTGCCTTCTTGCCACGTGCTCCTTGATGGTTGATGAGTTCCGTGTCTGGTCCTCTGAATGAAGCCAGTAAAGAGGTTCAGGGGCTAGTGTTCTGACGGTGAGGGGACACACAGTCCACAGTGTCTGTCCTAGCGATCCCACCCATTTTGTTTGGTTCATTGGTTCATTCGTAATTTCTGTCGGACCTGGAAGGCTGATGACACATACCCCCGGGCCAGTTATGCACTGGTCAGTCCAAGCATTTGATGCAAGTCCTCTTCCAACCACTGGCAGCGGGAGGCGGCAGGGGGCTGAGGAAGGAGGGGGAATAGTCTAGTGAGTTATTGGCAGGACTTCAGACCGCAGGGAAAGTCTGGAATCGATGCTACCATTTGATATCACAAATGAATATAGGAAGCAAAGAGTTAAAAATAGTAGAGTGTTTCTGAGGTGATAATGCTCCTCTTCTGGATCATTTGTTCTTCTGCATAGTCTCTTTGGAATGAGAAGTAGGGTCATTTCACCGAGGACAGAGGCATTCTAGGCATGTAGACTGTCAGTCACCAGGCTCTTGGGGGTGTGTGTATGTAAACTGAGCATGTGGGAGATTGCTGGAGAGGCCGACTCAGGATAACACAGGAGTCCTTGCTCTTCGCGTTGTGCAAGACTAAAAATAATGCAAGTTGAAACTGTGCAAAGTGATGTTAATAATCAATGGAAATATTATGATTGTTCCATGATTTAAAAAAATTTTTGTTAAATACTGAAAACGTTCTAACTGCTGATTACAAACATCACAGAATGAAAAGTAGAACTAATATTTTTTAGTGCACTATGATTTAAAACATTAGAAATACTGAGAATGAAAGAATCTTGTTTTTTGATAACAAAAACTTTATCAAGATTAGTTTAAGCGGTGCTGGCCCCCTTCTGGTCGTATGACTGGCAATGCAGAGGGGACATGGTTCTCATGCCCTGGCGGATTGTCCTGCTGTTTGGGTCAGCTTCCAGTGTTTCCTCCGTTGTGTTTTCAGTGTTGTGAAGTATCTCTGAAAATCCTTTAAATGTGTGATATTGTGCGGGTGTCACTGTCTCCGGGGCAAATTCATCCTTTCTGTCACGGCCGCTCTCCTCATTTATGCTGATAAATTTGCCTCCGCTAAGCTCCTTTGGTTGCATATCCAGATTCTCTGCAATGGTAGCAGTGCCATCGTTCGCATGGTCAGCAGTTTCTTCTGTGACTCTATCTGCATTTGATTTGGATTTCACTTCCGGCATGATCGCTTTTAGTGTTTTTGCTGCACTTTCATCTTTGTTGACAAGGTCCCTGGGAGACGAGGAGACAACACAATGGCACACTTTGCTGTGTGTGTGTGAACTTAGTAGCAGGCGCACAGTGTCAAGTCACCAACAGTTGGTGAAACCTGTGACCAGATTGGTCACTGATCATGATGCACATCTGTCATTTGCATAGTGATTCTGGATTAAAGAGCTAGCAGTGAAAGTTGAACTCTGTGCAGTTATAGTTACTATACCATGCTGACTGAGATTTGAACTGTGTTGTTGATATTGTTTAAGTCACGATGGCTGAAATTCGTGCATATCAGGACTGTGCAAAGCCAGGGCTGACTACATAAATGGCCTTCCATATACATGGTACTGATTGCGTGTGGTTTCTGTAGTAATGACAATTTTGTTGGGGATGCTGGTGGTAGAGTAGGCTCACTGTTTTTAAGGCTTTTTAGAAGTAACTTACAGAATGTAAATGTTTATTTACTGTCTGTTTCAGGATGGGCGAGGTTGTGCTGTGGTAACAGGTAGCCCCCAAATCTTAGCGCTGTTGATCCTTCCATCGCACACTGGCTGGGAGGGAGGGGGAAAGACAGGAGACTCTGTTTTCCTTTGTCCTCACTCTGGGATCCAGGCTACAGTATTTCTGTGTTTTTGTACAGTAGTTACTGAGGCAGGAGTTGGGAACATGAAAAATTGCATGCCATCTCTTAAAGTACACCCAGAAGCGATACATCCCGTTTCTAACCACATGTCACTGGCCCAGACAAGTCACATGGTCGTGCCTCAAAAGAGGCAGAGAAGCACAATTCTACCATGTGCTTAGAAGAAAGGAATGTTGAGTGAGCAGCATTAGTGACTGGCGTAGTATCCAACGAGTTAATTTAAGGGGAGTTAATCCGAAAAGGGTGATTGAGGATTGGGATTACAGACGTACATGTTAGAGCGTCTCTGTCTGCCCATGAAAGATCGTGCGTACTGGCATTCCAGGTCTCTGGACTCTGGGAGTCTGTGAAAATTAGGGTTGGAGGCCAGGACGGAGCCAGGAGGTTGTCAGAGAGACTGGCTGGGTCATGAGGGTCGAGCAGGGCGGTGGACAGAGCCCTGGAGACCAGAGCCCCTTGATGAGAGCTGAGCGGGTGTGCCGCTGTACGTGATTTCAGCTCCTCTGTGGTCTTCGAGCCCTGGGTTTTATTTGAATTTAAGTTGGCACCATCTTTGGGGTTTTTTCCTATTTTACTGTTCTGTTGTATTTTTCTTTTTAAAAATTTGTATTGAATTTATTGGGGTGACACTGGTAATAAAATTACATAGACTTCAAGTATATAATTCTAACAGAATAAATCATCTGTATGTTGTATTGTGTTCCCCACCCAAGGTCAGGTCTCTTTCTGTCACCGTTTATCCCTCTTTTACCCACTTCTACCTCCCCCCACCCCCTTCCCCTCTTGTAATCCCCGTACTGTTGAAGTGGCAATGTCTTTGGAAGTTCTGGGATACTTAACAGAAATGACTCTCAAATTGAGCCTTGAAGGAAATGCAGGCTATGGGCCGGCAGAAGGCACGACCGGGGCGTTCTGGAAGTAAGTGGTGGAGGATGCGGAAGTGCCGTCAGCAGTAGGATGCTATGAAGTCGTTAACAATACAGGCCTTCTTAACCCAGGCTGAAATAAAAGAACCACAGGGAATTAATTGCATGATGATCCTCATTTAGTTATCACCACTTAATGTTGGCCTTTAACCACAAATACATTAAACTCTAAAAATCCTCAACAGTGTCCTCAGATGGCTGCCCTGGAAGTGTCCTGTCTCACAGTATTCTGTGCCACCGATGCTTAATGCTTCAGTCCACCCACTTACCAGGGTAACGTAGAATCACTGCCTAGCTGTGCTCCCCTCTGAACTTCCCGTGTTAACCTACATGCGACCCAGGCTTCTCGTCCAAACGGTCTCTGCTGATCTGAGCTAGGAGAGAAGCCATTTAAGGCACACACAGTCGAGCAGAAGCCGTTTGAGACTGCGCTTGTGTAGCTCTTGGCACTAAATGGAGTGTTGCCGTGTTTTGCCCTGTACAATGCACTCCCGTGTTTAGTGTGCACCCATGTTTTGGGTGTAAACTTTCAGGAAGAAAATCTTTCATTTTAATTTTTAATTCAATTATTTATTTATTTATATTTAGAAACAAAACCATTGATCATATTCCAGGGTATTATTTTCCATATGGATATTGTTATTGCTTTCTAGAGTTACACTTTAATGCATAAACATAAATTAAAAAATTAAAAACATTTATGCATGTGGAATTAGTGCTACCCATGGATAATGCACATCCTTATTTTTCCTCACATCTAAATGTTTGAGTGAACAAAAGGCTTTCCAATCAGACATCTGTACCCTTGGACACAGCACTTGACTAATCAGCTGAATGCAGACTTTTTTACCTAGACATTTGATGTTGTATAGGCTTGCTCTTGGTGTTGGATCTACTAGACTTTGGGGAACTTCTTTCATTCTTCCAGCTTCCCTGTTACTTGTGTAAGGACAGAGCTATCAGGGGGTCTTTGGATCTGGGGAGTGGCCCTGTCTGGGGTCTTCTTCAGTGCTGGGGGTGTGCTCCAGCGGGTCAGCAGTTTTGCCATTTTTTGGCGTTATAATATTTCTGTGTGGTTTACTGAATTTAGGCAAATATATTACTAAAAGATGTAAGAATCCTTTTAATTTTCCAAACTGTTTTTAACACCAAACATTCATTAACATTAGGGCGATACACATTCTTCGTCGAGACCAACCAATGTGTTAGAAATGATGAAAGAATGGAAAAACAACCCAGGGAGTGATGACGAAAACACAGCAGAGCAAAAGGACAAGTGGTCCAGTCGAGAAAAGTCGGAAGGTTCCCGACTCAGCAGACCGGGCCGAGCTGCCCAAGATGTCGCCAGCACTTCAGATGAAGAGGAGGAGAAGCAGGTAGGAAGAACCCGCAGAACCAGTAGGAAAACAGTTGTTTCTTTCTCCGAACTATAAAATAGGCCCCAACACTTGGAACACTTGTGCCGCCCTGTCCTTTTTGGTTGCTGGTTCGTAACGAAGGCCCGACATGACAAAGCAAGTGAAGTTCTTTCCTCCCTTGAGACCATCATGATTAGCCATGATGCCTGCATGTTTAAGGTCCCTGCACAGAGGGCAGGTGTCTGCAGAGGGAGAGACGGTGCAGATGTGAGGCTGTGGGGGCCACAGGAGTGCGTCAGAACTTCTCAACTCTGATGTTGTAGCGTGAAAACAGGCACTGTTAGGACCTAGAAACAGGCGGCCTGTCAGATTCGGCCCATGGGTTATAATGAACAATTTTTTACTTTACCAGCCTACAATTTGGAATGTGTTTATGTATTACTTAGACAAAGAATTATTACATTATCTAGTTAATTGCTTCTAGTTTTTTGATACTTAAAACTACTTATGTAGGTTTATCATGTTCTCTTATTAGATCTAAATAATAGTTTTATTCTTTTTGGTGAATAAGTTTGTAGCATTCTGATTGATTCTAGAGTGCGTTCCACTAACTGGATATTCTCACAATGTACCCAAACACTTTTCCGTGTTTGTGGGAAAAAGTTTTCTGCATGTTTATTTTCTTTCTCGTCTTGACATCTGCTGAGCGCATTTGAGCTCTTCTGTAACGATTGAGCCGCCTGCCAGGGGGCGGCGGTGGTGGGGGAGGGCTGTGTTCACCTTCGGGCAGCCCGGACCTCCTGTGGGGAGCAGCTGCTGCTCGTTCTCAGAGCGGGACTGAGGGGTAAGGCCTGGCCTCACTAGCGAGGTGCAGCCCCACCGGCCCGCACCCTCTGTTCCAGGAACCCATCAGAAGCTGGCGGAAAGAGCCCTCGTAGAGTGTTTTTGATGTCCTGGTTGGGAACTTCGTCTACTTGATAGCAAATGCCTAGATAATGAGCTTAACATTTAGTGATTCAGGTATTTTGAAATAATCATATTTTTGCCATAATGTAAACATAAATGTACTGAGTTCCTTTCTTCCTCTGTAGTCAGTTAACAGCTCCTGCAGTGCTTCGCTGCTGTGTGTATTTTCTTTCTTGTTAAAAATGATATTTTAAAAACCCGCATTTATATTTTCTTATCAAACATAATTTGAAGATTTTCCTTTTAGCTCACTTAGCATTTTATACACACATATACCTGTGCACATACTGATACACGTACACACATACACACATACCACACATAAACATATATTTACATACTCATACACATAGATTACACATATGTACTCCCATGCATCTACATACACTCATGTATATACAAACACATACTTGCACATACATGCATACACACACGTTATCTTTTGAAGACTTAGGTTATGTCCATGTCTGTCGCTGAATCTGGCATGAAATATCCTTGAGAAGCAAATGTTTGGTTGTCTTCCCTCACCTCTTCCGCGTCTGCTCTCCCCTGTGCTCCCCTCCAAGTCACAAAGGGTGGGACTTGCTAAGCTGTTCTCAGCTACTTCCAACTAGGGAACAGAAGAATTGGAATTTGAGGAGCTTATGGATGATAGAGCTAGCCCCAATGGGTTGAAAATTCAAGAATATAGATTTCTACCCAACAGGAAGAACTTGTCCACGATCAGAGCTCATCTGCAATAGAACAGGCTGGACCAGGGAGAGCGGACCCCACCTCCCAGTCATTGGAGGTGTTCAGGCAGATCTGGAGAGCTACTTTCTATAAATGCTGTAGCAGAAATTCCTGCAAGACGAGCAGGACTTTGCTCTGGAAACTGAGGAGTGGCTCAGGAACTTTTTCCTGTTTTGGAATTTTTCTGAAAATGTTACCACTTAAAAGAAAGAATTCTTGCCTTGGCTGGGGACCCAGTTGACTGAAGCATTGTACTATGCACCAAAGGGTTGCAGGTTTAATCCCCAGTCAGGGCACACAGGTTGTAGGTTCAATTCCCAGTGGGGGCACATACTGGAGGCAGTCAATTGATCTTTCTCTCTCACATTGATGTTTCTTTCTCTCTCTCTAAAATCAATAAAAACATATTCTTGGGTGAGGATAAAAAAGAAAAGAATTCTCATGCATTTAATATACTAAGTTTTTTTTCAAGGATTTCTATGAATAAATATGATACTTTGCTAATTATATTGAGTTTATGTTAAGAAATTACTTCTTTCAAATCTTCATTAATGGTAGGTAGTGCTATATAAAGTTCTAAAGATAAAACTGAAAATAGGGTGACCAGTTACTCTTGAGTCCATACAGGAGTCATATAGTAATTAATATTCTTAAGAGTGGAATTTTAATTTTATTGAAATTCTGTGAATATTGAAATACTTCCCATGGGAAAATTTTTTGTTAAAATTATATGGACAATATAATGCGATAATATGAATAATCTATACCTACTAAATTAAGGATATGTGTATGATTATCTTTCCATTAAAATCTTTGAAATTTGGCTTTAATTTATGTGGAAATCTGTCAGCAGTTCCTATTCTCCATTGTATCATTGTTCTCCCTTCTGGAGAATCTTATAACTCCATTTAGAGCTCCTAATGTTGTATTTCTCACAAGCCAGGAAAATTACACTTTTTAGATAAGTGACAAAACTCTAGGAAAACTAGCAGGGAAAGTGAGGATTTGTTAAAAAATAAAAACACTTGAACTGAGCATTTTCTCTTTCCCTGAGTTCCAGATGCCCTGGACGTTATGGAGAACACAGTCGGCATCACACTTCACTTTTTCAAACTTGTTTTCATGTGGTTGGCATTGGGCAACGTCCTTTCTTTCCTTTCTTCAGTGTCCTTGTGTATTTTAGGTAGTGGCATCTTTGAGGACAGAGATGCTCTCTCATGCACATCTTGTGTTTGCCAAGCTGAGCACGTCTAGATAATGTTTTGTGCCATTGGTAACCCTCTGAAGCCCCTTCAGTGGGTCCTTCATCTACTCTCAGACCCAAGACTTGAACTTCGACAGCAGCATTCACTCCTCTTCAAATGCGACGCTTGGCAGACCATTGCTTCTTGCAGGAGCGTGCCTTTCACATTAGGTTGTTAGTGATTGCTGATAAACATTACTAACGCTTTCATTGTTTATTAAGCTCAGAGAACAATTTAATTGTTTGTATGTCTGTAATTAAAATGCAGCTTCTCGTAATCATGGAGGGAGGGACTAGGAACTCTGGATGTGATTGAAATGCTATGTTTGTGTTACAGAATTCCTGCTTCATAAAGGGCATACTTCTTAGTTGTTAAAGTAATTATTGAATGCAGTCGAATATATTTGTTTAATGAAAATGGAAATTTTTTTTATTATTTTGTGATCATTTTTCTTGGCTGCAAACGTGGTCTTTATGGTATCATAGGTGACAGTATACCTAGCAAATACTGTACCCAGTCTGGAAAGCAGAACGGCAAGGTGGCTTAGAGACTTGGAAGTTATTTGGATCAATGAAATGTATTCATATGTTAGTTCTTCAAAGACAAGGTGTGTTTGAATTTAAATAACATTGAAATTAAACAGTTAAGTTATGGTATATTGGTATGTTTCAATGAGGAAAAAGTCAGGTTTTTGTGGTATTTTAGTTGAGTAGGATAAAAATTTTCTTTTCTTTACATATTAAATCTTAGCTCTCTGAGCTCATGCGAACCTGTGCAGATTTGGTGACTCTTTCACAACTTGGCATGCTTTTGTTCTCCAGTATTGAAGCATTGCAGTCTCGTATTTGTGTCCAAGCACTACACGTAAAATATCAAGGTGGTTAAAGCACAAGCTCCGGACCTAAGATGCCTGGGTTCAAATCCTGGCTTCACCACTTGCAAACTTTTTGACCTTGGGCAAGTCTGTAGGCCTCTGTTTTCTCATCTGTGAGATGGGATTCATGGCATCAACCAAGGGCTAAATGAAACGTTGCATGTAACACTCTTTACATGTGATAAGCACAGATTAATGTTAATTTATTTTTATTATTTATTTATTTACTCTTAGAGAGAGGGGAAGGGAGGAAGAAAGAGAGGGAGAGAAGCATCACTGTGTGAGAGATACATCGACCTATTGCCTCTCACAGGCCCCCAGCTGGGGACCTGGCCCACAACACAGGCATGTGCCCTGACTGGATCAAATCAGCGACCTCTTGGTTCTCAGGCCAGCACTCAATCCACTGAGTCACACCAGCTAGGCTAATGTTCACTTACTTTATTATCATATTGCTAAAGAACTTGTGTAGAATATTACTAAAATTGCATGATTTTTTCCTGCGTGTTTCAAGGCTCCTTTGGCTATAGGTGTTAGAGCAAACTAGTGAACAAATTAGGAATAAGAAATACCATTTTCAAAGATGATAAGGTGATGCTTCCAACCTCATTTGCCCTCTGAGTTTGGTAGGGTCCCCAGTGTACTGTGGTAGATTGTGTTATTTTTCCCAGTTGTGTAACCCCTCCCTGTAAGGGATTATACATTCACACCCTTCACCACGTGACTTTGCAGTTCTCCCTATTATAATAAATGAAGGAAATTTTCTTTTTCACTCTGCTAATGTTTGTCTGAGTTATATGACTCACTTTGGCTCATGGAATGTGAAGAGGTGTAATGTAAGCAGAGACCCTGAAAGCGTTTGCGTGACTGAGCTTGCTCTGGTATGTCTGCCACCCGCCACGAGGAGAACATGCCTGCAGGGAGCCCAGGTCTCGGAATCATAAGGATTGTGGATAGGACCTGAACCCAAAGCAAAGCCCAAAGTCAAGCCTAGCACAGCCAAGCCCTGCAGCTAACTGAGAAAAATTAATGTCTGTTGTTACAAGACTTTTGTAGTTGTTTCGTATGTAGTTGTACAGAAAAGAGTTAACAAAGCAGGCCTAAACTGCTATATTTAAAAAGGTTTGCTTGCAAGGCTGGCCCTTGGCTGGCTTCTGAGAACTTAGGTTTTGGGACAGTTGCTACCATTAACTGATAAAAATGATTCATTGCGCCCTGGCTGGTGTGGTTCAGTGGACTGAATGCTGGCCTGAACCAAAAGGTCGCTGGTTCGATTCCCAGTCAGGGCACATGCCTGGGTTCCAGGCCAGGTCCCCAGTTGGGGGCGTGTGAGAGGCAACCAGTCAATGTATCTCTCACACAGTGATGTTTCTTTCTCTCTCTTTCTCCCTCCCTTCCCATCTCTCTTATTTAAAAATAAATAAATAAATAAAATCCGTTTTTTTAAAAAGGAATGATTCATCATGCCTAAACTGTTTGTCCAAACAATATGCTTTCTGCTGAACACCTGCTTTCCTCCTGGGAGTCTGGGATTTTGGCAGGTGAAGGCAGAGGCTACCTGCACCACCAGCCCCCCCGCAATGACCCGGGTTGCGGGCTCTGTAAGAGCTTCCCTGGTTGGCAGCATCTCACGTGTGTGGTCACAACCTGCTGGCGCGGTAATTAAATGCATCCGTGTGATGGAAGAGAGCCCTTGAGCCCTGAGCCTGGTTTCCACTGGACTTCACCTTGAGAGCCTTTTACCATTGCTAATCATGCTGGACGTCCTTTCACTGCACTGAATCCTAGCAATGAGGGCAACTGTATACTGAGTCATGGAATTGGGGGTGGTCTTGGGGACCTCCAAACCCAGTAGCATGACTGCAGCGACAGCTGACTAAGAAAGGGACAAATAATGGGTTGTGCTAACAGGAATCTTGACCCCATTTCTCTCTGACCTGATAATGCTGTTGCAGTGCTGGGTACTAGTTTGGATTCATAGACTTCCATAAACGATGACGCTGTGGTCCCTGTTTTCCCCTGCACTGGAAGCTCCCATGTAAGGGCTTGGGTTTCACTGCCGCAGGCTCAGCAAGGCATCCACAGTTAAATGGATAGGTTGGTGAATCCTTTCAGGTCATTTCCCTGGTCTCCCAAACCTGGCTTTTACTTAGTCCCCCTTAGGGTCTGTAGCTGTTAGGATAAGCTACGTATACCTTTTCCCTGGGGAGAACCAACCATTGGGTTGGGTTACTACTAATATGCTTCAATCAGATATGTTAATTTGGGGCAGTTCATCTCTTTTCCTGCCTTTATGCTCGGATTGTCACATGTATGAAATCTACATAATTGTAAACCCCACAAAACAATGTTTTAATTTTTGCTTTAAACAGTCGTATGTATTCCACGAAATAAAGAGGAAAAGCTGTTATATAGTTACCCAGATATTTACTATTTTTGGTGCTCTTTCCTTTCCTTTCTGAAAATCTAGTTTTTCATTTGGTGTGATTTCCCTTTGGCCTGATGAACTCCCCTTGATTTCTTGTATTGCATGTCTGCTAGTGATGAATTCTCCTAGTTTCCTTTTATCTAGAATGTCTTTATTTTGTCTTAACTTTTGAAGGATGTTTTCTGTTTACAGAATTCTGTCTTCACATGTTTTGGTGTCTACAGTTTAAAGATGTTATTCTACTGCCTTCTGGCTCCCAGTTTCTCTGATAAGAAGTCATTTGTAATTTGAAATGTCCTTTCCCTATATGTAATGTGTTACTATCCTCTGAATGTTTTTAAGATTTTCTCTTTATCTTTGGTTTCTAGCAGTTTGACAATGACATTTTCAGGCATGTTCTTCACATTTATTCAGCTTAGGGTTTGCTGAACTTCCTGAATCTGTAAGTTTGTATCTTTTAGAAATTTTGTCATTATTTTTTCTTAAGTTTTTTCAGACACTCTACTCACATGTCAGACCTTTTGATATTGTTCTGTAGTTCATTGAGGCATATTCTTTTTTATCAATCTCTTCTTTAAATTGGATATAGTCTATTGCTCTGTCTTCAGGTTTGCTTTCCTGTTATCTCCATTTTCCTGTTAAACCTATCGTGTGACAGGTGTAATATTTAATTTCACATATTTTATTCTAAAATTTTAATTTGGTCTGCTGATACCTCCTTTATTCATCAAGTAATATTTTTCTTAACAGCACTGATAATAGTTGTGATAACTATTTTTCAAAATCCTTGTTTGCTAATTTTAACATCTGGGTCATCTCAGGGTCTGTCTCAATATATTAATTGTTATTTCTGTTAAATAACTTTGCAGGTATCCTAGACATTGATAATGTTACGTTGCTCTGACTTTGGATTCAGCTCTGCTCCTCCAAAAAGTGTTGACATTTCTGTTTTGGCGGCAGTTTTTGGGTTGAACACATACGGCACAGTGTCTCTTAGCCAGCCGTTCAAAGCGCAGGTCAGTTCATGTATCTTCAGCTGGGCAGAATCTGGGGTGCCCCTTCTCTGGCTGTGTCCTTTTAGAGATTCTCTCAATACTTCCTGGTGTCTGTGGTTGCTTTGAATACTATTCTCTAGTTCTTCAGACCAGAACGGGAAAATTACAAAGCACCCAGTTTGGGGCAGTGGTGGGGAGAGGGGGAAACCACATTGTCATCAAAGGAGCACCATTTGACATGGCAACAGAAATCATGGAAGCCAGAAAACAGTGGAATGGCACCATTAAAGTGCTAAAAACAAACAAAACAAAAAAACCTGCCAGCTTGGAATTCTTTAGTAATAATTTGCCTTAAAAAATAAAGATAAAAATGTTTTCAGGTATATAAAAGATGAGGGAATTTGTTACCAGCATATTTTAGTATAAGAGATACTAAAAGAAAAATTTCAAGATAAAAGAAAAAATTTAAGGCCAAAGAAAATGGTCCCAGATGGAAGTACTAAACTGCAGGAACATGTGAAGGTCATTGGCAGGAGTAAATATGTGAGTAAAACTCCTTTTAAAAACATCATAACAGATCCACAAAAATAGAAAATCTAAATAGTTCTGTATTTATTTTTAAAATTGAATTTATGATTAAGAACTTTCTAAGAAAGAAAACTAGTCCCAAATGATTCCACTGGTAAATTCTTCCAAATATTTAAAGAAGAAAGAAGAGAAAGCTTTTTATACCAACTCTTGAATATTTCTCAACACATTTATAAGATGAGAGCATAACATTAATGCCAAAACAGGGTTATTATAAGAAAAGACAATTATTAGCCAGTATCTCTCATAAACATAGATGCAAAAATCTGAAACTCAGTCTTGGCAAGCTGAATCCAGAAATACACAGAAAACATAACACATCATGGCCAAGTGTGCAGTTTATTCCATGCATGTGTGTTTGGGTTAACATCCAAGAATCAGCCAGTGTAATTTACCACATTCATAGGTAAAGGGAAAAGTCATGATTATCTCATTAATTTTGAAAAAAAATTGGATAAAATTCAACAATCAAACATGAGAAAAACCCTCAGCAGAATGGGACAGATGGGAACTTCTTTTACATATTAAGAGATTTTTACGAAGAAAACCAACCCAGCAACTTCTAAAGCTAGTATTACAGTGGTGCCTCGGTACTCGCCGTTACCTTGTTCCAGAACCTTTGACGAGTGCTGAACGCTGAAGCGTTTTCTCTCTCTCACGGGGCGGCAACGTGACTCACTCAAGTTCTAGCCAGTGTGACGAGTCCCAAGCAAGCGCTGAGTGTGGAAACATGGTTTTCTTACTAAAAAGCAATGAGTACAGGGTTTGATGAGTTCTGAAGCTGACAAGTTCTGAGGTATCACTGTATATTTAGTGGGGGATGGAGGGAGAAAGAAAGGGAGAGAAACATTGAACAGAGAAACATCAGTTGTTTGCCTGCGAGCACCCCAGATGGAACCTGCAACCCAGGCACGCACCCTGACCAGCAATCAAACCAGTGATCTTTTAGTTTGCAGGACAACACCCAACCGAGCCACACAGCCAGGGCTCTACTTATTTTTAATGTGGTAGAGGTCTTAACCAGTACAACGAGGGAAGTAAAAGAAGTAAAATTATATAGATTGAAAAGAATAGAATTGTCTCTATTTGTAGATGACACTAGCAATGACCAACTGGAGAACAAAATTTTAAAATACCATTTAAAATGTTATTGTAAAACATAGAGTACTTAATGATAAATCTAATAAAATATGTAATACATTTATACAATCTAATGTAATACAATCTAATAAAATATTAAAACATTTATACCAAAATCTACAACATATTACTGAATGAAATTGAAGAGTATTGAAATATATGGGGAGATATACCATGTTCATTGATTGGAAGATCTAATAATTTTAAGATGTCAGTGCTCCCCAAATTATAACTTTAAAGCTACCTCACTTGGAATCTAGGACTTTTGCTTTTCAGTTAGAAATTAACAAGGTAGTTCTAAAATTTATTTGGAGATGCACAGGAGCTGGAGCACAATAGCTTGGAGCGAAGTCGGAGGACTTACGGGACCTGATTTCCGCACTTAACTGTACAGCCGCAGTGGTTGATGTAGTGGGGTGTTGGTGTAAGAACAGACAAATGTATGAATAAAACAAAATCGAGAGCCTAGAAATTGACCACACTTATATAGTCAATTGATTATTGACAGATGTAAAGTCATTCAGTGGGCAAAGGATAGTTTTTTCAATAAAATGGTACCGGAATAATAGGATATTTATATAGAAAAATTAACTTTGACATTCTTAGCTTACACTGTACAGAAAAATTTGTTTGATGTGGATTATAGACCTAAATCTAAAAGCTAAACTATAAGGCCTGGGAGAGTATCTCCCAACCAGAGAGCAGTCAGAATTCTCAGAACACTGGAAGCACTTTAAAAAATGGATAAAATGAAAGCCCTGGCCAGGTGGCTCAGTTGGTTAGAGTGTTGTCCCGAAATGCCAAGGCTGTGGTTTGATCTCCAGTCAGGATATAGATGAGTATGCATATGCCCTGACTGGAGAGCAGTACAACCAATAAATGCAAAAATAAGTGGAACAACAAATCGATGTTTCTCTTTCTTTCTCTAAAAAATCAATAAAAATCAATCAAAATGAATAAAATGGACTTTATCAAATGTAAACACATTTGTTCACTTAAAAGATATTGAAACGGAACAGGAAAGCCACAGACAAGGAGAAAATATTTGCAATAAATACATCTGACAAAGGACTTGTATCCAGTGTATGGAGATAATGCCTACAAGTCAGTGATAATAAGGCAACCCAATTTTTAAAATAGGCATGTCTTGAACAGACACTTCAGATAGGAAGATATACAAGAAGTCAATAAGCATATGAAAAATGTGCAAGATCATTAGTCATTAGGAAAATACAGTGATATCAGAAAAGCCATAATGATATAATACTACACTCTAGAATTGTCAAATTTAAAAAGACTAGAAAGTCCAACTTTTAAAATATTGGAGCAACTGGAATTTTCCTGCATTGCTGATGAGAATGCAAAATGGTACAATTCCTTTGGAATACAGTTGGCAGTTATTTATAAAATGAAGCATTTACTTACCATTTACCCAGTAAATCCCAAGTGTAAGTTTGAAAAAGGATTTCTAGAATATGTTTATAGCAGCCTTATATATAAACAGCCCCAGACTGGCAACAGCCCAAATATCCATTAATAGAAGAATGGATAAACAAATTGTACCATATACATACAATCAAATATTACTTGACAATAAAAATATTAAATCATGGATGAATCTCAAAAACATGATACAATACCATGAGAATCTTTTTTTTTAAAGATTTTATTTTTTAGAGAGGGGGAAGGGAGGGAGAAAGGGAGGGAAACAGCGACCTGTGAGAGAAACATCAATTGGTTGCCTCTCACACCACCCACAATCGGAGGACCTGGTCCGCAACCCGGGCACATTCCCTGACTGGGAATTGAACCGGTGACCTTTCGGTTTGCAGGATGGCACCCACTCCACTGAGCCACATCAGTCAGGGTATGGAATCTATTATCTTAATAAAAATTCCAATTAAAACATGAAGCAAAATAAGTCAGAAACAAAAAATACATACTGTATGTTATTTCATTTATATGAAGTTTTATGTTATTTCATTTATATGAAAACAAAGTAATTTATGTTGAAAAATACCAGAGCACTTACAGCCCCAGGGGAGAAGGGAGTGACAAGGATGTGGCAGTAGGGGGCTTTCCGGGAAGTTGTTCTACTTCTTGACTGGGGTCTTGGTTATACTGGGCTGTGCATTGTCAAAACTCATAAAACTGTACACTTGACATTTGTACATTCTATTGTATGTAAATTATACTTTAATTAAAAAGAAAGAGACATTTACATCTCTCTAAGTTTTTATTTTCATTAACTTCATGCAAGACCCAGCTTTTTATGTGGGAAGGCTTATACAAGAAATCTATATATTTGGAAGTCAGTTTCTCTTCTTCCCTTTGCTTTTTTCATCCTGAAAAGCACAGGAATGTGAGTGGAAGTGGGCGACCGTTGCAGCCAGCAGTGCAGCTGGAAACTTGTATCAGAATGTTCTGTCACTTGCACCTTGTGCAGGTCTATTATTTGAATGTGTGACTCTAGAAATGGTTGCTATGGTGATAAACCACTTTACTTAAATAGCATATATTTTACTCAAAATTCAGAGAAGTGGTAGCAGTTTCTAGTAATCATGCACTGGTATTAGCTTTCAGGGATAAGCCAAGAGCTCACAGGTTTTGCATCCATTATCACCAGATGAGTTCATCAGGTTAAAGTCATGCCAGTGAATAATGAAATATGTATATTTAGCCCAGTTTTCTTGTTACGTATCTCCCCTTGCACACATGATGCCCCCTTTTCAAGACTGGTAATATGAGCTGGAGAAATCAGGCCAAGGGTGCTGAATTACTAAAAGATGGAACTGCAGGGAACCTTGTAAGGTCATCTTTTCCATCATTCCTCCTCCAGTAGACCTGGCTGTCCTTGAGCAGTCCCAAACGGCGAGGCTCCGCCAGGTGAGGCTCGGTCGGAGTGAGGAGCCATGCAGTGCTGCCGGGGGCAGCCCTTCACGTGGCCTTCCTGCCAGCCGGCCGCGCTCCGAGATGCTGTCCAGCTCCGGTGCTGAAACTTTCTTTTATGGATTGTGATTACACAGGTCCTCCAATTTTTTATATTTTTGAGACTGAAGAACTGTCTTGTACAGAAACTTCCACCCATTAATCATATTAGTAGCCTGTCTGTAAACCTTCTTGGTCTCTTTTTTTCTGTTCAAGCTGGCTGCAGTGTTTTGGGTATGAATTCTCCATGATCTTATATAAGGATAGACGATTTTTTTTTCTTTGATTTTGAAGATGCTTACTGATGATAGCCAGGTTTTCTTGGTCACTGTGCAGTCATATACCAGTATCTTCAGAGAATAGTGATTTTTATTGTAAATCCTCTTTCTTGGATTGAGGATGATGGTCAGCAGTCTTGTAATAATCATTTAGACTCTTTCCCCCTTGACCTGAGTATGATGTTCCTCTCACGTCTTTCCCACTTTGTACAAGCTTATGGGAGCCCATCACCTTCTATTTGTCTTTCATGACCTGCGAGATCATAGTCACTCCTGCAGCCTTGGCAGTTTCACTTTTGCCTCCTCTGTCTGTGACTCATAAAACTGTTAGTAGTATCAGTGACAGATCTTTGAGGGGTTCCATCAACTTGAGAACAGAAGAATGGACAGCTAACATTTAGATGATTTATAACCTCAAATCTGTATCCCTGAAAAATTAAGATTTGTTCATGTTTTTGGAGAAAAGCCTAGAAACCAGAATTTGCCTTGGCTGGTTGTGGTCCAAGGAGAGGAGAGGCTTGGCTCTCGGTGAAGAAAGTTGACGCCTGCCCCGGGGGCGCACGAGGACCCGCCCGCCTGTGTTTGGTTGGCGTCGGAGAGCCGCCTCCACGGGCGGAAATGTAAGAGGAGTCTTTAGGAAAGCGCTTATGACTCCACTTCCGAAACTTAATGCAGCTGCAAAGTAGCAAAGAGAAATGGTACGGTGTACACACGTACAACATTTAACAAAAAGCGCACATATGCACAGAAGCTCGTAAGCGATAAAGATTCACATAAAGGTAAGTGGATTTGCACTGATGTTACCAGGGAGCACAGGAAGAAATACTGTGATGTATTTCACTGTACCCAGTTTTAGGCCGATTTTGGAGCTCCATTAAAATGTGGGTGACAATATCAGTTTTAACATGTATTAAATACCAGACTGAAAACAAAATAAGAAAACAGGCACTTGTGTGTTTCTGGTAAGAGCATTAGTGTAATGACTCAAGTACATTAATTAACAAAAGGAAGCCCGAAGAAGAATGGGAACATTAAACCAGGTAGGAATGGGAATGCATCAAAAAGAAAATGACTGAGTCTCTATTCCTGTCCTCCAGAATATTAGTTGTGGTGGACATGCCGAAAATCATTTCCTCGTGTCTTAGAGGTGGAAATGTCAGAAGAGATAGGGTCACAGTTAGGTTCACCTTTTAATAGGATTTGTATGTCAAGTGAATTAAGTGTTCATGAATTGAAATTTCCATGATAGATTTCACATCTCCAGGACCAGGACCGCACTACACAAAGCCCCTTATCTTCAGCCAAATGCCGATGCCGATGCCATGCCAGGACATCTGGGTGTGTCCTCTCCCCCGGTGGCTGAGCAGAGTTTTCAGTGAGAGGATACCACCTACATTACCGAATGCTAATGCACTTTAAGTACTTTCTATTTCTTGAAAGACTATACAGAGAAGCAACCCAGAAATTTTCTTGGGGGGAAAAAATCTATGAAGAAAGGACCTGTTTACATTTCCAAATTTATACAAATTAACTTTTCAGTGAACAAAATTACCAGCTCAGGAATCAGCGTATGGTGTTGTCACATCGTGCAAGAGTGGCGTTCTGCAGAGGCACGCGCTGCAGGGCTCTCTGCAGCACACCCCATGCAGAAAGCCCCGTCTTTCTTACAATGCAGGTACCAAAAATCATTATGTGACCTGTAGTTTTGTGGCAGCGCAGGGAGGCCATGTACTCGTTGGACAGATACCTATATTAAGTGCTACCACTGTGTACAAAGCACGGTCACTTGAATCACAGAAGCCTGCGTGACCAGAGAAACACCAGGTTTATTTGTTTTGTGTCACATGTAATCTTTTCATTTTCAGTTGTTAACCTGACTGTCACCGCGTACACACTGTTTCAGCCGACTGCAGTACACACTGTGAGCCCTGCCCCAGATCACTCTGTGCGCACGAGGCCTTGCCAGACTGTACCCACATCTCGCTCCTGTCCCGCTTGCGTCCGCCTCCTGAGACACTCTTGGCTCTTTTAAAGCACTCTGCTCTGCGTCACCTAATTAGAAGTGATCGCTTTTAGAATGGGTCTAAGGTCAAAATAGACTCTTCTTCCCTCCTGAAAGGACTAGAGGCCAATCTCCCCCGTGTGGGGTGAGGTGACCTGAGAGAATACAGTCGCCTATTAAAATCTGGTCTTCCTGTTTCATGCTTCGAAGCTACAAAGTACTTTCACGGCCACCACCTTGTTCATTCTCATAATAGACTCATGTTATCAATGTGCAGATCCCGTTTTCCCCACCTGGCAGTGAGGCATCTGGGCTCTGAGAGGTCTGCAGGCGGGGCCAGGTGGCGCGGCGGGGGTTAGAAGCCAGTGCCTGGCCCCAGTGCAGAGAACCGTGAGGCTGTGCGGGGCAGGCCAGTGCGGCAGCTTTGTACCCAGACAGAAAGAATAGTCCTGATGGGCTTGTGGGGACCCACGCAAATGTCACCGCTTGTCTAGAATCTAAGAAGACGAGCCGAGCACAGCTATGTGCAAACGGACTTCCCTATGCAAATGTCAGCACACGTTTACTTTCATTTTGTGTGGCAGAGGGTCTGAAATTGTATCTCAAGTTTGCTCTCCACCAAACACTAAACAACTCCGTTTTCCTGAAGGTGCTACGGGGCTTTCTTTGCCACGATAACAACTTTATAATGTGATCAGTTTATATCGTATCTGGAGAGTGTTCCGCTTGCAAATCTGGGACGATTTTGCAGTTCTTTGCTTCTTTGAATTGATGTATGTTGCTTTGTATCTGAAAATTAATCCAGCCCTTTTATTTCTAGCCCACTGCTTACAAAAAGAAAGTTCCTGGGACCAGTAAGAAGGGAAACCTGGACAACCTGGACACGAGCAGCTCAAACTCGACGTCCAGCAGGCTCCTTCCAGCCGGAATCAAGGGAGAACCAGAGAAACCCTCTGTGACTTCAAGCCATGGAACCACCGCCAAATACACTCCTAAATCCTTTGCCCTGCCTAGAACCAAAAAGAAACTCTAAGGTTCCCTCCAGTGCTGAATAGCACAAAAACAGAGCTGCTCTTTCTAGTGCTAAAGTGAGGGGGGAGGATGTGTAAAGGACCAGCACCATGTGAGCTTTTAGCTGCACCGAGCCCTGCAGTGTGTTTGCACCAGTTTAAAATTGAAGCTAGTTATCTCTAAGCAGCGTGGTGTTGAAGGACAGCCACCCACAGGCTTGATGGCAGGGCTGCGGTTGAAATCGACACAAGGTCCTTTGAGGGCTGTTTAGAGGAGCGGGTACCCTCAGAGCAAGGCTGTGGGCGTTCCTCCTCAGTTTTACTTCACGTTCTTAGATTTCAGCACAATTCTTTACAGGGGAAACGAGAGCCAAATGTGGTCATGGAGATTCCTAATAATTATGTGCACTGTGCACTAGAAGACTCTGTTAGGAAATTACTAATAAACTTACCACAGGCATAACAGCAGAAGTGCCTCGGCCATTCACGTGTGTTCTTGTGACGGTAGGTTGCTATAGATTGTTTAACACAATTTAAATGTAGAAAAATAGGATATTTTATAACCACTTGCCATTAACTTGCTGCTAAATTCCCAATGTATTGATTGACTCAATAAAAGACAGATGTTACCCATGCACATTAATTTTTATGTTAACGAGGAGTGAATATCATAAGGTCCTCGAAGTCCCTGTGCAGATTGGGAGCTTGGCCCACCACTGCAAAGGGAGGCGCACGTCTTTGGGGAAGGTCATGAGGCTGGGTGCAGGGGGAAGTACATAATTACTCTTTTTTTAAAAAATTGATTTGAGAGAGAGAGACAAATATTGATTTGTCATTCCATCGATTTATGCGTTCATTGGTTGCTGCTTGTATGTGCCCTGGCCGGAGATCGGACCCACAGCCTTGGTGTATCGGGACGACCCTCCAGCCACCTGAGCTGCCGGGCCAGGATCCATAGTCACTCTCGGTGTTGTGGGTTTCTTATTCTCCCTGGGTAAGTAGTTTTGCCATTCCAAGTCACACTGAGTGAGTGGAAGCTTCGCTTGGTCTACCAAATCAGTTCTAAAGAGAAAATTTGCATTGGCTTTTACCTTTATAAAGTAGTAACCTAGTTGCGTTCCAAACCCCCGTCCCACATAGGACTGTCATTTAGGCCCCAAAATGATGCACACCTGGCCAGCTGAGCATGTATTAGTTGCATATAAATCCACTCAGTGGCTAAAGGTAGTAGATGCGCTTCTTGTGATTAATTTGGAAGATGCTGTTGTGCTTTTGAATGGGTCAAAGGTAGCACTGACCTGTGTTGCCCCTGGCTGAGTAATTCTGCCAGTGTTAGTGCCTTCCATGTGCTTCCCCCCGGGGGAATCTGACAGCCTAAGCATATGTAGTTTAAATTGTCTAGACTTTATTTTAAAACTGGCATTGACATAGCTTCTTCAAGGTCTTTCTCCCTTTCCATTACTTTGAGTCTTACCAGGTGCTCATAAACCATCTCCTGAGCTTTAAGCCTTCTCCCGGGGTTGAGTGAGCCACTCTTTGAGAAGCAGGTTCTGTTTACCTCCTGAGAAGCCGGGCCTCGTTAGCTAGGTGATTTCCTTTCCCCACTAGTGCTTCCGCTGGCAGGGGGGTTGCCGCTGCCGGTCTCCTTGCGGAGGAGCCACCCGAGACGGCAGCTTTGATTCTGCCTCTCCACTGGGCCTGAAAACGGAACATGCTCTGTCTTCAAAATGCTCTTGACTTTTATAGCATGGTACAGTCTTTTGTATCACAGGGAGTTCTCCTGTTAAATTGAGTACTATCCAAATTTCTGTCTACATTTCTCTTTGGTTTTAAATGAGTGATTTTGCTCAGAAAGTTGAGCAGAGGTCCAGAACGAAGCGCTAAGGGGAAGGTGAAGCCGTGGCTGCGCCCTCTCCCGCCCGGCCCGGCCCGGCCCGGCCCGCTGCCCCGGTCACACAGGTGCGTTCACTTAGCTCTCCTCTGGCCGGACCTTCGTTGTATTTATGTAGGACCTTCTGATAGAAACTTAGCTTACGCTTTCTAAGGGGAATTTCACATTATGTTTATTAATTTATTTGTATGGAGCCCACCCGGGCCAGGCCGTATCTGAGCGTTGTGTTCCCCCTGTTGTACCTCTTTCACGTTTGGGCCTGTCTGGCCTTGCTTTCTCCAGTTGCCTTCACGGCTGTGACAGAAAGTAGCTCTTCTGTTTCAGAGTGGTTTTTGGTGACCAATGGGCCCACTCCAAGGCTTTGATGACAATCCCTCTGACTTCTGTGTGCGTCAGTGTGGGGGTCGGGCCGTGGTATGACCCAGAGGGACACGTTATCTCTAGGACAGTACAGCACAGGTGTTATTTCCAAGGAATGCAAATACCGATCAACCTTCCGACTTAAAAACAGACAAGTCAAGGCAAGAGGGATACGACAAAGGAGATAGATACCCGCAGGCTTGGGGCTGGGGCGAAGTTCACCTGAGAACAGAAGATGATATCAGAGAAGGGCTTAAAGCAGAGGAGAAAGGAAAATGGGTTGGGGTGGGCAAACGGACAAGTGCGTACAGTTCATAGAGAACACCGACGGGAGGACAGCTGGGCTCTGCCAAACCCAGACGTGGCAGTCAGAGGAAGGAGCGCTGTTCTGGAGTCATCTTTGCTCCAGCCCCGACGGGAGGGAGAATCGGCCCCTCCCGGGGCCTGTCCTCAAGCACACGCAGAGGAAGACACAGGCTGAAGGGACAAAGACCCAGGGAAGTGGAAGCTGAGGAAGGCTGTGAGTTTAAGAGTTGGCTGTGGAATAGCCCTTGCATTTTGAGGAGGGATGTTGTGTGGGAAGGAGGAAGGGAAGAAAAAATCAAAACATTTTGTGCTTATCACTGAAATGCTTTGTTTAAATAATTCTATTTGACTCCAAAATGTAAGTTCCAGGTTAGACAAATCAAAAGCAGCAAGTCTTGAAAATGAAGCTTTTTAAATTCCAGCCCTGCTGTTGGAATAGAGAATAAAGGCTTTGTTCAAACACACGTTCCCAGCAGTCAGCAGAGCTCTGAAATTGGCCGGGGAAGTGGTGCCCTATAAAGGCTGCACTTGGCTGGAGACCAGCAAGCTGTGGCCTCTGGGAAATGAACCAGGGCTGGATGTGTGCCATCTGCCTCTCCAGAGCCACTCTGCCCTGCTCTGTCCCCTCTCTAGGGACTGCAGCAACGGGCTCCTTGGGTCACTGGGTTTGTGGGGATTCTGTTGGCGGGAGACACCACCCGGTGAGCAGAGGGTGGGAGAATCAGGCCCAGTCGTTGGTTCCCCCAGCACCGTGGGGCGGGGCTGCTGAGAAATCGCTATGTTTTCTTTCCATGGGACTCAGCTCATGCTGCACCCCTCTCTCCCAGCCCCTGCCCCTTTAGGCCACGACCAGGGAATATTGCCCTGGGACACTGTGCCTTCCCTTGCAGGTTTTCCCTGAACTCTCAGCACCTTCATAAATAGCCTCTGTGTTAGACTTCCAGCTGCCCCATTTGAGTGCACCGCCTGTTTCCTCCTGGAACCCAAAGGGACCCAGGCCCTTGCCTTTCTGGTTCTGCACTGTTCTTGACCTGGGCCAGTTTTGTCTGCGGCTGCCAAGCTCCTCCCAAATCCCAGCCAAGAGCCTACAAGGATTCTTCCTGTAACTAACTGAGTGGTGACTAGGGATTGAGGGAGGGGTGGCTTGGGAAATGTTCCCAGGGTTGGTACCCAGACTGAGCAAGAGAAGTCCAACACTGCCCAACTGAGTGTGAAATTGTCTAGAGCCAGGAGCCTTGCATTTAGGTCTTAAACTCCAGCCGGGGCCTTTGGGAGCCTAAAGAAAGCAACACTTGTAACAGCAAAGAGGACCTCTGGGCTGGGGTGGGAGCTGCCCGCGCTGTCCCCTGGCTGGGGACCGCAGGATGTGGTGGAGGCTTCCAGGGAGCCTGCAGCAGCAAGAAGCCCAGGCCATCTGAAGCTGTCTCCCTGGGCTGTGCGTTGGTTTCATCTCCACAAGGACTAAAATCAGCTTGCAAAGCATTTTAGAGTAAATGTTTCACTGTTCAAAGGTATTACCATAGTTCAGTTTTATTCTTAAGGACCCTGTATTTTTCGGAGTGAGCTGGCATAGGTTGGTTTTGATTTCTCTGCAGTACATTGTTATCACTTAATTCTCATTGATGAGCCAACATTTTTTTTGCCTTTGTTCGTCAAAGGAAGTCCATGTTCAGTGTCTGTCCTGCATTTTTGTGGCTGCCTTCCCCGATTGCTAGTATAATGAACTCGACTCTGTTCCCTCTCTGTCGGTTCCCGCAGTTCCCTAAATTATCCAGGACAACTGTCAGCAGGCGTGGCGGGGATTCCCACTGCTGCCCAGTGGCCTCACTGCGCGCAGCACCACACACGTGACCGTGGAGCACGGGGAGGTTCAGAGGGCCACTGCAGGTCACTCCTGGCTGTCTCAGAGGCTTTTCCTCTCCATTGCCTGGTGCTACCCCAGACATCATAGGTGGACCAGTGAACACAGGGTGGAGACCCCAGAGGACCTCCACCTGAAACACGCAGGGGTTCCTGGCCTGGCACAGAGGACAGGGTCACCAGCTGCCATGCGGACCCCTCCCCCCAGTATAGACTTCAGACCGTACCTGTCCTTGGCATTGGTACGGGGGTCAGGTAAATCCTTCTGCCCTCGGGGGACTGAGACTCAGTCTTTGATCCCTCAGGAGTTGGGCTCTGCAGACAGGAACCTGCCACCATGCTGCTGTTGAGGAAAGACTTTTCTTGTCAGCACAGAGAGTTGTCTCTGTCCTGGGGGCGATCATAAGGCCCTGGTCGTCAGTGTTTCCAGTGCGACGCGGGGGCACGGCAGGGGGAAGATGGCCTGGAGTGGCTGTGGCAACTGTGTTCTGGTCCAGGCAGTGGTTTACACTGAGTTCACCAGAAATGGAAGTCCCCCCGTAAATGGGACTTTGAGCCACGTTAGTGCAAGGGGTGTCTGTCTTTGAACTAAAGCCCCGCTGCAGGGCCGTGATGTAATCACAGCGGTAACATTTCCAGAGCTTGTGGCACAGGCCGCACACCGTTCCAAGCACTTTACGTGCATCCTTTCAATCCTTACAACCGCCTGTGAAGTTGGTACTGACAGGTCTACAGAGGGCTCAACTGTGGCACAGAGAGGTTAAGAAGCTTGTTCCAGGTCAAACAGCTAAGAAATGGCAGAGCCAGAGTCTGACCCGGCTGCCGGCTCAAGCGTGTCGCCATCACATCACATGCCTCTCAAGGCCTTTGTAGTTTAGGCCTAAGACCAAGTGGCTCATGAACACCTATGTCCCCCAGCCAAACCCTAGAGTGGCAATTTTGGCAAGTTTGGGGCTTGAGGTTTCAGAAGAGAGTAGGTTTATTTGACGTGTCGGCAAATTTGCATGCAACCCAACCACACTGTGCCAGGGAGAGGGAAAGCTGCGTGCTGAAGGGCTTCGTGTGCTAGAAATAAGTCTGAATGCCTTAGCGGGTCATCATGAGGACTGGGCTTGGACACCTTGGACTGTATTTTTGACCAAAGAAAAGAGGCTCTGTTGCCTCTTAGGTTGGACAGCCCTGTGGGGGTGGGCAGGTAGAGTAATGCTTATCAGGCATGAAGTGCTGCGATCCCATCACAGGGCAGTTGGGGGTTAACAATCACTCGATGTTTCAATTGCCCATAATTCTCCATCAGGCGGCAGCTGTGGCTGTGCAGCTGAGATACGGGGTTCAGAGGTCAGCTGTGGGAGCGCCTCGCCGCCCCACCTCTCCTGCGTACCCCTTGCTGTCGCCACCGCCTACTGCTTTGACGTGCGGTGGGCGGTGTGTTTGTTGTGGGTGTGCAGACAGCACCGGGGCTAGGGGCGCGGACCGTTTCTGGAGGCTCGGGCCCATTCTGTGAGGCAGGACAGGGCAAACTTCTGCTCTGGGGTGGGGCCCAGCAGCCAAGGGTGGGGGCAGCCCTCCTGCCCTGGGCTGCCCATCCCTCAGTCTGCTGCCTGCGGCTTGGTTTCAGGAGAAGAGAGTCGTTCCTATCCAGGACCCTCATTGCCCTCTGAACTTTGGAAGAAAGGGCTTCTAGCGGGAAAGCTCCCAAAGCCCACTGCAATGGGTCACTGTTGTACGAGGCGTTTTCCCTCCAGAAGCAGTTTACCCTTCCTCCCGTCAGTCACGAGACCCTCCTCTCCTGTGACCCTGTTCATTCAGCCACTTACACTTCATACCAACGTTCTGCTCGCTAGTGTTTTTGTACCGGTTTCTGACCGTGAAACCTCATAAGGTCCTCCACACGCCCTGTGAAATCTCAGCAGGGATGTCCCGTCCGCAGTACACTCCGCTTGCCTGGCTGGGCCGGGGCTGGGGCGGGATGGCGGGAACCACAGTGTGGCCACTGCCCAAGTCCCCTTCCCCCACTCTGGACTGACCAGCACCACACTCTGTGGCACCAGCATGAAGGAACAGGAGTTGCACAAAGAATGTTCACTGGGTAGAATTGGATTGAGAGACTCAGTCACTTATTCAAGAAATATTTATGGACCATCTACTCTGCGATAGGCACTGGGCATAAAATGATGTAAAACACAGTCAAGGTCATTGCCTTTAAGAAGCTTGCAAGCTGGGGGTGGGCAGGGGTGTCAGGCCATCAATATCTATACAGACATGTAAAATAATACTGTTTGTGATCAGAGCTAGGAAGGAAAGAAATAGAGGGCTATCCTAGAGAATAACAGGGTAGGAACCTTCTTGGAGAGCCTTTCTGAGGAAGCTTGAAGGCTGAAGGGAAGAATGCCTTAGGCAGAGGGTGCAGGGAAGGAGCTTGGGGAATTCTAGGACTTGGTCATAAGGCCAGGATCACAGAGGGGTGGGGGTGGGGTGGGACGGGCAGGGGCTAGGCCCTGCAGGGCCTTGGGGGCTACAAGAAGGAACCTGTTTATTCTAAACAGCAGGAAACTATGGACAGGATCACTTTTGTCTTTGTAACAAACCATGAAGAGCAAAAGCAGGAGCGGGGAGATTGGCTGGAGGACACTGGGTAAGATGGGGCAGAGAAGGTGGAGAGAAGTGGGTGGGTCGGAAATAGGTTTTGGAGGTAGAATTGGTAGGCTCAGTGGTGGACCAGGTGTAGAGGGTGGAGAAAAGGGGCAGGGGACCAAGAAGTGACTTTAGGCTTCAGCAGCCAGACGCTGGTGGTGTCACTCAGTGAGGAAGACCACGTTTGGGGGCGGGGAGTGGCAGCGGAATGAAGAGCTCCACCTGGTCGTGTGCAGCTGAGATGCTGCATGACCTCAACGTAGGGGTGGCAGCTTCAGATGGATTTAAAGGCTGCAGTGGATCGGGGTGGATGGAGAGAAGGGAAAGGCAGCCGAGAGCAGGGGGAGATGTTAAGAGAGACCCAGAATTAATAGTGAATTGTGCACAAGGGCTCCTGGACTCTGGCCAGGCCTCGCAGAACCAGGGCCCCAGGGGGACCTGGCGTCAAGGCCCCGCCTGGCCACACAGTAGCTCGTCTCCCTCCCCTGGGGACTGAGCAGTGACTGTACTTTGGCAAGAATGAGGATGACAGTGGAGTGGGGTGACATGAAATGCCATTTGGGAAGTACCCTCAAGAGATGTGGCCAAAGCTCCTTGCAGCTGGATTAATCAAATCTGAATAGGGACAGGTAACAAGCCCTCAACAGCTAACTCATAATTGCATAATCCCTTTATCAGAAGTAAATCAGAAAATGGGGGACCATGGTGGGAAGTGGGTAGTGGAGGTGGGAGGGGGTATAAGGGGGATAAGTGGTAATGGAAAAAAATACAATAAAAAGTAAACTATTAAAAAATAAACAAAAAAGAAAATAGTGGACCAGATACTTTCCCAAACCCAAATTTGAAGACTCATTAACTGCACTGCTCCTTCAGCCCAACTCTGACCCTGGGCAGCGCCCCACCCCGCCCCCGCCAGGCCTCTGATGACACCCTTCCCAGGATGGGCCGACTCCCCCACCCTCCGCCTCCCAAGGCAGAGGAATTCTACCCTGAAAACACGTGAGGGCTGGAGAAGCCTTTATATTAACTCACCCGTGCTCCTCACTGGTCCCTCTGGAACTATTGAAATTCGACTCCTTCTGCCACATAATGGCCCCTCAGGAACTGAAGGTGACCCCCACAACCCTATGCACCCTCTCCATTGCAAACATTCCCACTTCTTTTGGACTCCTCCTCAGATGACGTGTTTCTTGGCCCTTTGTTCTAGTTCATTCGGACATGGGCCCTCGGTCAGCGGGGCCCATCGTGTTCCTGTCAGCCAGTCCTGTAAGCAAGGACTTGGGGGCAGTCTGGTTCGAGTTTGCTAGGACAGGTTTTAGCGATGGTGGTCTCCGAAGCACATTTGTTCTCCTATTGATGTCCTTGTGACAGAAACTCTCGGTGACCATAAAAGGGCCCTGTCCCAGTGTGCTGCCAGGGGGATTGACCGAGCATGTTGACGTGCCTGGGTTGGGTCTGAGACACAGGGCCCTGGGATTACCTGGGAAGACAGATTTTCCTAAGCATCTGTCTTACTAATTATCCACTGAGATATGCAGAGGGGAGGGGCATGGACCGAATCAATGCCTGCTTGCCAGAGAATGCTTTAGCGGCTTAGCAGCTGCTGGGAGGACAGCGAGGGGCAAGAGAGGCTTGGCAGCCTTGGACGGGACCTGTCCCGGGTTCTCCAAACAGGGCAAGCAGGAGATGTCCTTTGCATCTGTGTCACCAAGTGTCCCCAGACCTCCTGGGCCACAGGGGAGCATTAACCTCCACGCTAGAAGTAAATGCCTCTGAGCCCTCCTGCTCTGTGGCCAGCAGGAGTCTGAGTCTTTTCCAGAGGATCCCTTGCCAAGCATCTCAGAAGTCCCAGGAGTGCTCACCCGCATGCCTCTCCCTGTTCACATGCTGCTCTTTGCCAGGAAGCAGAGGCTCAGATCCCGATGCTTGAAACCGAAGCGTAACTTCAGATGTTCTCACCTCTCACTTTTATCTTCAGGCTTCTGTTTCCTCAGCATGTGTGAAGCTCCTGGGGATCCCAGTAAGATGCCATGTGTCCCAACTAATGCGAGCCAGACCCAAAGTCTGGGGGTCCCCAGCCTGGTGTGATAGGGCTGCGCAGGCCGTGAATCCTAGCATGTCCTTGCTATGGCGTCCCTTCAGGTAGCCCCCAGTGAGGACTGGGCCGTGGGAAGTGGGTGGGCGTGGGAAGTAAGGGAGTGCTGAGGGGCCTGTGGTGTAGGATGTGGGGTGGGTGGGGTGGAGTCTGTGGGGAGGACCACCTTGGGCACGGAGGAACGTGGGTAAGAGGCCCCTTGGAGATTTCTCTTTCAGGCCTTCCCCAGCCCTACCACGGTCTCGGAGCTCCCGGGTAATCCTGGCACTCAACAGGTCTGCTTCCTGTCTGGGCCCCAAAGCAAGTAATTTACAGGCTATTTTCAGAGGTTAAGGAAGTAATACAAAGAGCATATCTGCCCGGGATGGACGGCTCTGGCCACACTCATACCTGAAGTTTTTTGTTCAAAATCATTCAAAACACAGAGCCCATAAAAGAAATAATGAAAGGTGCCCTGGCCAGGTGGCTCAGTTGGCTGGAATGTCATCTTATACACCAAAGGTTGTGGGTTCCACCTGTAGTTGGTGCATACGGGAGGCAACAAGTCAGTGTTTCTCTCTCACATCGATGTCTCTCTCTCAGTCTCCCTTCCTCTCTTTCTAAAATCAATCAACATATCCTTGGATGAGGATTAAAAAATTAATAAAAGGCAACTTGGGAGGTGCAAAAGGTGGGATGCAGGCTGACCCTTCACTGTACAGTGAACTTCGGTGCCCACTGGACCAGAGCCCGGCAGGGTGTCCGCTAGGAGCGGGGGATCCTGGGAGCTGGGAGCTGCGTGCTCTCTCCATACTCTGCATTCAGGATGTTCCCTGTGGGATGTACCTTCTGGATCCTACAAGGGGCCCAGGGAAGGCACATGCTCTGTATAACCTACTCACACCTCCTGCAGCTCCTCAACAGCAGTCCCACCCCCATTCTCTAGGGGGCAGCAGCAGGAGCCTGAGCCACTGGGAGTGGGAGGGGCTAGGCAGGAAACACAGCTGACCTGGATTTCTGGATTCCCTTTACCAATCATGTAGGGCCCCCCCCCCCCCCCCCCGCCACTGCCGTTGGGGGTTAAGAGATTTAAAATGAGGTGCATTTTAATTGGACAGTTTTTAAGGGGGATCTGTTTGGGACCCAAGTGAAGTTTAAGGGGCCTGCAATGTCCCTCCACCCCCACCTAGACAACAAGACAACGGCACGAACCCAAGGCTATAGGAGTATTTACTGGTCATTCTTGAGTGACAGGGACACCATCTCTGGCTTCCAGTTATTGCTTTGGCTGTGACATGGCTGAAGGAACACGGAGGGTTTTACAAAGTGCGAAGGGGCCAGTCAGGTTACTGGCTTTGATGAACGGACCAACTTACACAGCACGTGGGACTCTGAGGAGGAGAAAGCTGAGATACGAGGGAAACAGCTCCAGATTCCACCGAGGAGGAGCTTTCCCACCGAGGCACAGTGTTGGCACGTCCAGGATGTCAGGAGCCAACACACGGCCACCAGGAGATGTGATCTCGCTTATTTAGGAGAAATGCAGAGGCAAAGCCTGCCTGACAAGGTGCCGTGCCAATGCTTGTCGGCTCCCGGAGATCACGCTGGAGATGAAAGGACCTGGCACGACTGGGGCAAGGAGCGCTCCGGGAGCTCTCCAGCCCTGCCGCAGGCTCCCTGCCATCTCCTGCTCCAGCCGGTCCTAAGTAACACCCCGCCCCCCAACGCACACCTGTGAACACCCTGGAGGGCAGCCTCTGCCCCTCCCTGCTGCAGCGGTCATGTTTGAGCCGGCCCGCCTAACAGGTTTGGACACAGGTAAAACTCATTCACTTTCTGTCCCCTCCTGCCCAGGACCCAGGTTCCCAAGGCTCGGCCAAGGTCCCTGTTCCCAGGCCCCTTGCCCCTGCTGGTGTTGCTCAGTGGCACCCGGGTTGGAACCACAGCTCCGACCGCACTCATTTCCACGGGGCTTCTCTGGAACGGCGGAGGCCAAAGGAAGCACCCATCCTGTGGGCGGTTTAGAGATGTCTGTGGCCCTGTGAGAAAGCTGCATTCTCGGAGCTGAATGTCCCTCCAAGTTTCACAAATCTGCTTCCACTTTCCAGGGAAAAAGAATTCACAAACAAGCAAGTGGCAGACAACTCACTGCTGGCAGCATGTCTGAACTGCGTATTTACTATTAAAGATACAAGCTTAAATACATTATAAAATTATTCTCTGTGAACTTGAAAATCATCTAGAGCTGGGGTGCCAAACTCATCTTCACTGGGGGCCACATCAGCCTTGCAGTTGCCTTCAAAGGGCTGAAATAATTTTAGGACTGTATAAATGTAACTACTCCTTAACTGTTAAGGAGTTGAAATTATATTTGGCCCTTTGAAGGCAACCGCGAGGCTGATGTGGCCCCCGGTGAAGACGAGTTTGGCACCTCTGCTCTAGAAGTTCCATTATTCTTACCTTGATGGTGCCTTGCTAGTTATTTAAGTAACACAGTTTCTAGGACTTCGTCACCAGTAATGAGTGTCCGTCTGTCAGCAACAGGGAGAGGGACTGGCGAGTAACATACACGTTATATACCTTTGATGTAGCCACAGGATCGAAGTGTTTCCCACTTGCACCAACGTGAATGCCTACCTTCAGCGCTGTTATGCACTGGCCACCTGTTGTTGCAGATGTGTGTCACTGTACATTGCAGGGTTAACTGGCAGGCAACTAAATCGATAATGATGAAGCTAAATTAATAGGGGTCTGTGGTTAAAAGGCAAAAGTAGTGGCTAATTAAAACCACAAGCACTCAGGATATTGTTCTTCAAACCCCCCCCCCCCCCCCCCCCCCCCCCCCGCCAGCGTGCCTTCAGGCGGGAGCTCAGCCACCTCCCCGCTGGCCAGCCTCCTCAGGCGGGCTCCGCATCAGAGTCCTCTGTAGACTCTGGAAACACATTAATGGGTTTAGTTTATGCTACGTGATGGGGAAAATGCTTTGTGAAAATTCCCACTGGGAAGGAAAACGTACTTGCTTGCAAAACCTCCCTTGATGGGCCCGTAGGCTGGAAGGCGAGATGATAACAAGACTGAATCTAGGAAAGATGGGTGGGGGAGGGGTGTCCATCACTCTGAGATGAGGTGGTCAAAACCCTCCATTTGCAATGTCACCTCCCTGTCATCATGCCCATTATGGGCTGAATTGTGCCCTCCCACCAAATTCATGTGCTGAGTCCCCACTCCCTCCTGTGGCTGCATTTGGAGACAGGTAGGGCCTTGAGGAAGGTAATCAGGTTAAATGAGGTCATAAGGGTGGAGCCCTGTTCTGATGGGATTAGTGCCCTTATAAGAAGAGACACCAGATCTCTGGCCGCTGCCCCCTTCCCCATGTGGGGACACTGAGAAGGTTGCTGTTTGCAAGCCAGGAAGAGACTTCTCACCAGAAACCAACCCTACTGGACCTTGATCTTGGACTTCCCAGCTTCCAGAACTGCGATGAAATAAATTTCTATTGTTTGAGTCACATGGTCTGTGATATTTTATCGTGAGTTGGCTCTGAACAATTCAATCTCCTAACTCTTCCTATCGCCTCTCCTACCAGCTCACAAAGCACCTGAGAGCAAGGGACAGGGGAGGGGCTGAGGAAGGGGATGGGCTCTGGGCTCTGAGTGACCTTTGAGTGGGCTCTGGTGGACCTGAGGACCCCAGGAGAGGTGGTGGGAGCCCAGAGGCAGAGAGATGTGCCAGAAATCAGGCGAAGGAACTTGGAATCCTCTTGTGAGGGCTCTGGGCTCCCACAGGCCAAGTAATTGGATTTTGAGGTGGCAGGCATCTTCCGTTCCTCCACTCCACTCTCTGTCTCCGAATAATCTAGCTTTCCACACAAAATAAGAAGCCCTTTAGTCTGGTGGGGCTTGCTCAGCTCCCCTGCCCTCTGGAGGCTCCTCCCAGGCCCCTCCTGCTGTCCCTAGGACCCGGAGCCCTGTCTGCGCAGCTCTTCCGGTCGATGTCCTCCATCAGATCAGCACAGCTCGGTGGGACTCTCTGATTTCATATGTACAGTAAAAGCCAAATACCACAGAGAGGTGCAAAACAGGAAGTTTAAAAAACTCACCTGAGATTTCACCACTGAGAGAGAATAACCATTAACATTTTCGTGACTTCAACACTTCTGCCCCTTGAGCCTCCTTCCTCTCCCTCTCTTAATGAGTGTGATGTTATGCATGTGCCGTATTATAAATGCTCTTTAGTAACCTGCAGTTTTGCCAAAACAGTGTATAAAGGGCAGGGGTTTTTTTTATGTTGATAGATTTTTGTCACCGCTTCTTGGTGGCCATCGAGTCACACTGCTGGCCGCATAGCAAGCCACGCCATCCCGACAGACGCAGAGTCTCTGCTGCGGCACGGAGCTGTGTACACATCGCACCTCTGTGTGATTCGCTCCTTTCCATAAATTCCCAGCGTGGAGTGGAAGGTGAAAGGGCGTGTATACTTCATGTCCTGATCTGACTGCCTGACACCTTGGGGTGGCGGAGCCTCCCTGGGGCCGTGGTAACGATGACCCTAAGATGAATGGGAAGCAACTGTTCAGTGGGGAATCGAGACCAGGTCAAGGGGGCTCCTGAAGGGCAGGGCCCTGCTCCCACCCAAGGGGAGGCAGGGCTTTGGGCCTGGAGGGGTTAATTAAAGAGGGATTGAGAAATCTATAAACACCAGAAATGACTGACAGGTGCTAATTTCTTCTTTAGTATTCACAATGGCTTTCTGTTAATTAAGAAGAGAGGGAGCCCGGGGAGGGGTGCTGAGCTGGGTGTTCTGGCACAGGCTGGCCAGCAGACTGCCCAGCCAGGCCTCCAGGGGGCGGGGGGCGGGATGGAGGGAGCAGCCGGGGCACAGCCTGACCTTGAGGGTGCAGGCCCGGAAGAGCTTGGCCCCAAGGGAGACTCCTCCGGTGAGAGGCAGCATTGTGAACCTAGGAGGAGACGGGGGACACACAAGACTTGGGAGAGGGCTTGGAGTCTCCCATTTCCCAGGGAGTCCTTTCCACAGGTTTGTTCGCGCACAGGGGAGGGCAGTACTCTTCCGGCATGGCTGATGACGAAAACGAGGCTGCGCCCAAGTCTGCAAAATGGGCCTGCTTGTTTAGGGGTGGTGGGTGGGGAGGATCCCGCCCTCTGTTCTTGGGCGGCAGGGGTACAGCTGGAAGGTGGAGACCACCCCGGGCCCCTCCCTTTGGCTCCCCCTCATCACACACTCGCCACTCTCCTCCCCCTGGACTTCCACTCCAACAAACCAGGGCTGAGCTAGAGCTCTGGCCTGGGTCACTCTGGGCAGCTGGGGACACCTGGAGACAGCTTGGATATGGGTGTGTGCCTGTGTGTGCACATGTGTGCCAGACATGCCTGTGTGATGATGAGTGCATGACGATTATGTTCACGCACATGGCGTATGATTGTGCGTGTGCAAATGAGTCTGTTCAAATCCTGATTGTACCACTTTCAAGCTATGTGTCTCTGGTTAAGCTACTGAACATCTCTTTAACTCATTTTCCTCATCTGTAAAATGGAATAATGATTGTGCTCACTTCATAGGGTTCCTGTGAGAAGTGTAGGAATGTGTGCAACACACTTAGGACATTTAGCCTGGAACCCCCTTCCCTTCTCTACTACTCTGTTTGCTTGGTGAACTCCTACTCATCCTTCAAAACCCAGAAGAAGGTCAGGCAGCAGCAGATCCATGTAACAGTGCTAGAAGACCTATCCTTGGAACCCTGGGCTCAAGGGCAGAACCTCAGTATCCAAAAATGGAGAGAGGACCCTCTGCTTCCTGCCACACACCCACACAGCAGCAGGAGGGCTTCACTGGCCAAGGCGCCTCACATCAGTGCACAGATGTACAAGTAAGCACACGCCCACCTGGGTGTGTGGTGCACACACCAGTGTAATGATGCAGACAGACTGAACGTACACCCACATACCCACACACAGTCTACATGGATGGAGGCACAAATACTTTATGTTCTTAGTATTCACAGATAGAGGATTCACACACCTAGTGTTGCACACACAATGCACACAGATGTAAACTCTACATTGTGTGCACACATAGCACAGAAGTATAATTTATATGTGTACGCTTTGTGCACAGATAGGACACATGTACAGTACTTGGCACAAATATATAAGGTTTGTACTTTGTACACATAAGCACCTGTACACAGAACATGCATGCATGCACATGTGTACACATGTGACTTGTACCAGTGAACGATGGACATGCTGTTTATACACAAGGCAATGCAAGGGGAATTAGTGCACGTGCTTGTACACACCCAGCCACACACAGAGGCCTGCACTGTCGTCCTGGGGAGAAGCCACGCTGAGCCAATGCCCCTCCCTTTCACCTTCAGCGCTGAAGGCTGCATGGGACCCACAGATGGGGAATTAATTGGTGTCATTAACATGTGGAGACGATAATGACTTCCCATCGATCCCAGTGGCAGACGCTTGGCCACTCTGAGGAGGTGGAGCTGGGAGCTCAGGACTGGGGGCCAGGCCTCCCTCGGAGAGCTCTGACCTTTGGTGGCCAAGCCAGGAATCCCTGTTGCTC